>UXGC01000695.1:0-64760 GCA_900480045.1 Eurytoma adleriae | reverse complement strand
TTTTTCCACTACATGACAGTCTGTGGCCACTTTTCTAGACAGGATAGTAATTTTTACTAGAATTTTTTCTCAGTGTAAGAATGTTTAGTGCATAGAAGAATCGTGCATGCATGCAATATTTCGTGCGCATTATTTTTGTACACATTTTTTTGTGCACATTATTTTTTAGCTTAAAAATAATTTTTTCACTTCAAAATAATGTGCACGAATTATTGTGTGCACGATTCTTCTGAGCACTAAACATTCTTAGCCGATCGAATAAATAAATGGACATGAATTTTTGTAAGTAATTTGAAGTGGACATACTGTAATAAACTTTGATTTAAACGTAAACTGATCAGCTTATTGTTATTGTTATTGTCAGATGTGTTTTCCTCAGACTAGTTTACTTGGTAGATTCATTAATATCCCGACCTAACTCACTCAGTACCGATATTTCGCAGTGGCCACAACATTCCTTATCTGTATAATAAAAGTATTTTCGCGGTGGGTTCGTATCCTATCGAATTGGACAAGTTTTTGAAAAAAACCACCCTAAAAAATCCAAAATGATTGTGGACCCAAACGAGGCACTCTCGCCAGGATCGAACATATCACATATATACATATACACACCGTAAGTACAGAAATGCGAATCTACATACATTATTTACAATATTTACTTCGATTACAGTTGGAATATTGATATTTGAGAAAAAAAGTATTTGCTCAGTGACAATTAATAATCCTTCTGTATTAACTATTCCCTATAACGATCGAATCTCCTAAAAACTAACAATGAATTTTGTACAATCAATTAAGATTACACATGAAAAGCATACCTAATTATTATACACAATCACATACATTTATATATAATCATAATTGGATTAAAAGTTGCATAAAAAATATTTTATACTTAATCCAATATGATTAATGTATCATCATACACAATTAAATAAAATTGTATATAAATCGTCATATGTAACCACATATAGTCTGCATATATAGTTATATAAAGTTACGCACACTCGGCATATAGGCTACGGATTATACTAATTAAACAAACGTGATTAATTGTGTATAACTAGATATATTTTTCACGCTTCATCGTACACGATTACTCAAAATTTATTGTTAGCTATAAAAAAAGGGATTTTTTTATACAATACAAATTAACAATCCTAATCAGTACCGATGATTAATCCTTGTAAAAATTAATCACACCGAATCTCCTAAAACCAATTTTATCACAATATCGAGTGAAGGTCTCGATCGCCATTAGATTACTCACATCGAAAACTAATAAATCCATCGTCACCCCTGCAGAGCGATCGTCTCACCTGAGCCGCGTCTTTGCGATCCCGGCAACCGGTGCCGCGTGGTCTGGCAGAACGAGGCGCACGTGATCTACGGCTGCTGCGCCTGCGAGGAGACCTTCGTGGCGCCGCGCATCCTGGAGAGCCACCTGCGCGAGGCCCACCCCTGGCTGCGCTCGACCTGCGTCTGCCCGGAGTGCGGGCAGCGCTTCCTGCACGCGGGGCACGTGGTGCGCCACCGGCGCGAGCACCACGAGCTCGACCCCGAGCAGCGGCGGCACGTGTGCGAGCTCTGCGACAAGCGGTTCAAGCGGCAGGAGCACCTGCGGAAGCACGAGCGCAGGGTACACGGGCGCGCCCGCGACTACGCCTGCTCCCTCTGCGACCAGACCTTCACGCGCCGGGCCCACGTGCTGCGCCACCGACAGCAGGTGCACCGGTCCAACCTGCTGAGCTGCGCCCACTGCGACAAGACGTACTCCCGTCCGTACGACCGGGCCAAGCACCAGGCGGTGTGCAGGGCAGGCATGAAGACCCCGGAGGTGGTGCAGCCGCCGGTGCAGGTTGACGAAGGCGAGGAGCTGCGCTGCGAGCAGTGCGGTGAGGCGTTCGATGAGATTTCGAGTCTGGCCTGGCATCAGGTGAACTGTACGGTGACGAAGGCGCCCGAACTGGTGCAGCCGGCGGAGGGCCAGGTCATGGCAGAGTTGGAGCTTGATCAGACGGGGGTTGAGTTGGATTACGAGGAGGACGACTGGATAAAGCTGTTGGGGCTGCAGTAGAATTAGTATAGTAGTCCTTCCTGTAAAATGAATTAGTGTAAAGGGCTTCGTCGCAATTAGCGGAGTATAGATTTTTTTTTTTTAATTTATTTATGAAATCGAACTGTTATATGTTGCTCTTTTATGATGATTTTATGTGACAATGCGCTGGACGTTTCTGAAAGGAGTCGACGTATAATTTATTAAGATGATATTATATAGCAAAACTATTTTAACTTTGAAACAATATATATTTTTAATATCGAGTAGAACTCATGGAGGGTGGCACAAAGTGTCTCAACAATATTAATTTATTGACAAAAATATGACAATTATGCTTATATATTTTGCAGAGCTTTATATGTATAGGGAGAAAAATTTTATTTATGAGCTTATTTTTTTAAACTTATTGATGTAGTTGAATTTCGCTTATTTTATTTTAACAGTGCAATAATTGTATTAATCAAGGTTCTTATGAAGAATAAATGTCAGTAATTTCATAATCTGAAATGTGTCCAACTATGCACTGTCTGGAACTACTTACACCTCACGTCATCCAGTCGTTTTTGAAGTAAAGATAAAGATACTGTAAAATAATCTGTACCTGCGATCAGTGCGAATTTTTTGTGCAAATCCTTTGGCTGCTGATAAAGAAGAGAGTTTTACCCTTTCCCGCGCAACAGTCGGGTCTGTACCATATGCAAACGTTGAAACAATACCGCATTCTTTTACTGCATCTGTTTGTATAAAAAATCTAATTTAATACGAAATCGAAATTTTTGTTCTAATAATTATCGACATCTGCATTAATACACAGTAATACGCCATTTTTTTGAAACTACCTATATATATAACTAAAGAAATTAACGGTCACATAGGAGATAGGACTATTAATATTTGATGTGCTACATAAAAAGTTCAAAACGTGAATATTTAATCTACTCACCCGAATTAAATAACACAGTTACCCCAAGCTGTTCAAGTGTACAAGCGCACGTACCTATGCAGTCGTCAACTCCAAATCAAACAAAAAGATACCGGTGCTCTCTCGAGAGTAAGGTTGCAGAAAGGAGCCGCGCGCGATAATCGCAGTCGATCCGAAAATCCGGGAGGTGCGGTGGCGCCGGCGGTGGCGGTCGCGCGCTTTTTCTCCGCGACGCCTCTATACGTATATACGAGCGTGCATGCAGGTCCCCTCCCCCGCGGGCGCCCACCTACTTCCGCGAAGTCGCGCGTGTGTGTCTCGAGGTCCGTCTGGCCGCGGCGCGCGTTCCTCTCTCTCTCGCTCTCGTCCGCGTCAGTGCGCGCACAGGCGGGCACACCGTGTGTGACTCCGGTGCGTGCCCCCTTCCCCCCTTTGTTTACGCCGCGACGGCGGTGCCAGGGATCGTGTACGCGCGACGTCGAGGTGCGCGACGAGTGTGCACCCGCGCACGGATCTTCGAGAGAGAGGCAGGCGGCGCACCGAGGGGCCCCTTCGCCGCCGCAGGACCGGATCGCTGGAAGCTGCTTAAATGGTGAGTATAGAGAGCCCGATACCAGTGCAGCCCGCGCACCCGCGGCTAAACACGCGCGCACGTGCACATCCGCCCCCGCGACGGGCACCTTCCCCGCCGCGCGACGCGGCACATAACCTCAAAGGCCGCGTGCACCGCGCGCCCTTTTTGTCCCTTGCCCCGTCCCCTTTCTTCTTTCCAGCGGCGCCGTGCCAGTGTGCTTGTGAGTCTGTGAGTGTGTGTGTGTGCTCGAGGACCTCTTGGACGGTGCGGAGGCGCAGCCATTTTATGCCTGGGATTTTTGCGTGCGATTTCGCCGAGCCGGCTATATCGACTTCGCCCTCCTCCGCGACGCGCGCCTCCTTCGAGGACGCGGCTCCGGTGGGTGTACGCGTGGACGCGACGGAGAGCGAGGGATCCGGGTGGAGGCGGGGGTGGCGCCTTACCAACGTCTCGACGGGTTAATTAAACGTGCGACCTTCGATTCTTGCCTTTTTGATCTTATCCGCACGTCTTGGGGAAAAATTGCTTTTTTTAATGAGTCTATCTGTAATTAGTATGTTTGTATGTATTTATGATGATCAAATTCTACTGGAAATGATACATAAAATTGTAAAATACTGTACAAAATGTTGGTTATTAAAATGTCGCAATTTTTTGTAATAGTTCTTGGGATTCATCAAATAAAAAAAATTTAATTTCAACGTTGGTTATTTTAAAGTAATTAAAAAAAGTAATTTTCTATTCAAAATTAAATATATTTTTAGTTATTTTACAGGGTAAAATATGTACTAATTAAATCTATGTTTACAAAACGATTTTAACTTAAAAACTGTTCATTAATTTAAAAAATTGTTCATTATTAAAAAAGAAACATTAAATCTCTTCTAAATTTTAATTAATAATGAACCTTTATTACTTTCCAATAGATATTTAAAATTTAACCCTACATTTATCTTTTTATCTCTTCGTATTTAATCCTTACAAAATATTCAAGTGTATTATTTCATACAAATATTTGTTCGTAACATTTAATCTTTACATTCTTTTAAACAATTTTCGACTAACCGGTAACCAACATCATCATCCTCTTACACTCGACAGCTCGATCTACCATAAAAAAAAACCCTAACCGCCCATTAAAAAGCAGCCGCGTCATCGCGCAAGTAAATATACAAATACGCGATGCATACGGGCATACGAGAGGTATGCGCTCAAGTCCGAAATTCCGAGTACGTCCACCGGCATGGGCACTTGGCTCGTCGAGGGACGCGTGTACATAAGCGGGTGGGGGGCATAACGTGTATGAGCCGTGCGGTCGCACGCACACGCGTCGTCGACTCCCCCGCGTCTTCGGGGGGCTGCCATGCCCTTCCACCGGCGATCATCCCCCCGCGACTTACTCTCCGTCTTCGTCGTCGATGTGCGTACGAGCGCGTACAGCCCCCCGTCGATCGGCTCCCTCCTCTCTCTCTTCCTCTCTCCCTCTCTCTCTCTCTCTCTCTCTCTCTGTGTACACAGCGCGCGTCTCAACCCCTCGGAGTCGCCGCCGCGCTCGCACCCCCCGTAAATCCCCGCGCGCTCTATCGTGCGCGAAAAAAAAAATACGCAAGGAGCCGCCGAGAGTCCAGCGATGCGATTTTCGCACGCCGAAACCTCGTTTATTTTGTATGACTTTGTTGTTCGTGTAATAATTTTTAGGTAATTCTGCCGATTTAATAAATTGCCTGCTGTATTTTATTTTAAATTCAATTTAATTAGATGTTTAGAATTTGAAAATGTGTTAGTTTTTGTTTTGTAGAATCATTGGAGTTTTTTATATTTAATTAAAGTACATAATTTAATTAAACGTTTTTATTAAAAAAGTTTCGTAAATATTTTGAAAAAATTATATTTAATAATCTCAGGTGTGCTATATACACATCCATACACATACATACGTATGGGCGATAATTAAACGTAATTTTTTTTTTAATTTTTCAAACTTCATGTGAACGCATATATGCTAATCCTGCAGATTATCTAAAAGAATTCAAGGGAAATAAGTGTTAATTGAATTTTTAATCACATGATTAAAAAAAATAATAAAAATTGACATTTCAATTATATAATTATTATTCAAATTCTAATCAAACTCGAGAATAATATTGCTTTATTTTATAATAATTTTATTCTAGTAATACGATGGCTCATTAAAATTTTTTTTAGAATGTCAATTACAGCTCGCGATTCTTAATACACAAATTGATCGAAAAACTAAAACTGTTAAGAATAAAAGATTTAAATTAATAATCATCGTGCTATTTCTACAATTAATATTACTATTAATATAAAAAAATTCTCATCAAAGTAAAATAATACACTCGCAATAATTTTTTTATAGTAAATATATAGTAATAATGCTACTCGTATAGAAACATAAAGAATACTATGATCTGTATTCATTAAAAATGCAGCAAATGAAAAGAATATTCCGCGATTGCACATAAGATAAGTACGTATATATACGAAGGCCGCAACCCGAGACGAAAGGAAAGCGAGAGGGCCTCCTCGGAGGTGCTCCAAAAAAAAGGCGAAGCGAAAAAAAAGGCCGAAGCGTCGAGAGGAGCCGTGCACACACCTTGCGCTCGCAGCGAAAGGGAAAAGGGACGGCGCTCCGGGAGAAAGAGAGAAAGGCCGAAAGACCGAGCTCGCACGAGATTAGCGAAAACGAAGCGTAACAAAGAGAGAGAGAGAGGGAGAACGGGGGAAGGGAAAGGGCCGCGGAGGAGATAAGCCCGCGCGACCCACGCTGCACACATACGCGCACACCTATGCGAACGCGCCGTACAGTAGTGTGTGCCGCACGCGCGCGCAGACAAAAAAAGGACGGGGGAGAGCGCGTGCACTGCACTGCACGGGGAAGTTGGTCGTCGTCGTCGTTGTTGTTGTTGTTTTTGTTTCCTCGCTCGGGGCCCACACGCCGCGGATCCTCCCCCGGGGCCCGCGTCACGGAGGTGAGCAGCGCCTCCTCCCCCCGCGACGGTCTGTTTACAAGCGCGCGCGCGCGAGCGGCGGGGGTGCGGGTGGCCATTGCGGCGGCGGCGACGTCCTCGCGCGCGCACTGCACGCTTACACAAGTCTATCTGGTCCGCTCCGTTTGCCCGTGCAGCCTCTCGTTGTTTCCTCACCCGGTGGATGGTGATCCCGCGAGGTGACGCGGTTAGCTGCCTGCGTGCGTTGAGTCGGTTTGCGAGACGAGGATGAGCTTTGACACTTGGGTAGGTTAGAGCCAGTCAGCTATGACTCCTTTTTTGCAGATGTCTGCTTTTTATTTGATTTTTTGCATGAAAGTATTAAGTGGAATATTTTTGTACGATATTTTTACTATAATGCGTAGCTTGAAGTTAGTTAAGTAGTGAACTTAAGTTTGTACAAATTTGTGTGTGGTATATTTTAATGATTATATTCATTTGCAGGTATCCGATTGACAAATTGCAATGAATTTCCCGCCATTTGGAGGCCACTTTCCTGGTACCATACCGAGTATCCATCAGTTTACAACGGAAGGCTCGGGAGGTGCCAGTACACGTTACGCCAATCACTTTCCAAATCAGCCACCCATAGGAGTACCTGTGGTTGGCAAGTACAGGCCAGAAGCGAACAGCGTTCAGAGCCAGTCTCAAGTGATGATGAACAACAAGGCTGTTTATTCGAATAGCAACATTCATCACTACTCTAATGTGCCCTACTCTCAAGCTCAGGCTGTGCAACAGAGACCTTCTAATTCTCCTGGTATGCAGGAAAAACGTTCTTATCATCAGGTGGGTTGCAAAAATTCAATTAATAGTGACCTTTGATGAAAATCCTTAAAACTACCCCTTATGAATGATTAATTCTGACATTCGCAATAGACCTCGGAGAGCATAAACCAGCAAGATGTTGGCAATCTCTTGCAGGACATGAAAGATAAGAACAATAAGGATAAGCAGAAACAAGCAGCAGAAGAGCAACAGCAACAACAGCAGCAACAGCAGCAACAACAGCGCAATAATGGTGAGGCTACAACGAACGGCGGCAATCAGCAGGACTACATGCACCAGCATCATCAGCAACACGCGCACACGCAGACGCCAGCGTCGATGCCGGCTACATGGCAGTCCTTAGCAACCCCCGGCTCTACCGTAGCCGACTACCTCAGCCACCTGCCAGCCAGTACGCTTCCGTTGAGCCTCCATCACTTCCTTAAATACTCGGCCGAGACCATCAAGAAAGAGTCGGAGATGGCGCAGACGACGACCTCCGTTGCGGCCGCTACCACGACCACCCCTAATATCATGATGTCGCCCAACAACAAGAAGAAAAAGAAGAAGAAGGCGCCTAAGGAGAAAAAACCCCGTCCCAAACCAGGTGAGGTCGTGAAATATTTTGTAAAATATTCTGTGCTATTGACTTCTGCACAAGATTAGTAAATAGATTTAGAGATCTAGAATAAGATTTGAATAACATAAAATCTTTACCTTAGGAGAAATACGATTAACCACAGCGTTGGACGGCTCGACGCTATACTGTTGCCCAGAATGTCACATGGCTTATCCGGAGCGTGAGCTTTTGGAGCAGCATTTATTGGGCCACACACTTGAGCGACGGTTCGTTTGTGACATCTGCGGAGCCGGTTTAAAGCGCAAAGATCATCTAACCCGTCACAAGCAGAGCCACAACCCTGAGCGACCGTATGTCTGTACGGTCTGCCTGAAAGCTTTCAAGAGGAAGGAGCAGCTCACGCTGCATTTCGTCATACATAGCGGCGAGAAACGTCATGTCTGCACCGAGTGCGGCAAGGGTTTCTATCGCAAAGACCACCTCAGGAAGCATACCAGGAGCCACATCGCCAGGCGGGTCAAGGCTGAGCTTAGCCAGAATGCCGGTGGGTGCTTAAAGACAAAATCGTTTTAAGTCATAAATTGAGCATGCAACTTAATACATAAAAGACTCTATAAAGTCTAAATTCATTTTAAATTTAATTATTCGCAGTTACTTTAAGAACATCATTTTTTGCAATTAACAATGGGTTTAATTTTTTTATGAATAGGTAGTTGAGGTTCATAAGGGGAAATGTTTTCATAGAAATATCTACTCTCTAGTAAAGCGAAAACAAACTGCGAAAACTACAAAAATAACTTTACTGCATAGTAAATTTTAGTGATAATGTAAGAAAGGAAATTGAGTGTTCACAGTTTATTTTAATAGCTACTAATATTTACGCCACTAATATTTACTCCAATATTTACACCATTAATGGCAAATGAAAGTAATGTCATTGAATTATTTTTCAAATAGGAAGTCAGCAAAATCAGCAACAGCAGCAACAGCAGCAACAACAGAACAACGTGACGAGCAGCCTGCAGTCGGGTGGAGCGAGCGGTGGATCGAGCTCCGTCTTGGGCGGCGGGCACCCGGGCGGCCTCCTCTCCTGAGCCCCGCCACCCGGGAACTTTCAGGTTCCCCACCCCGCGAATCTACTGCACTCGCATAGCTCGGCCGGTGCCTCGTCGGTGCACCACAGCCTGGCGGCCGCGGCCCACCATCATCACGCCCAGCAGCTGGCGGCGGCCGTGGCGGCCGCGAGCTCCGGGGCCTCGGGCTACCAAGCGGCCGCGGCCGCCGCCGTCGCCCACGAGCTCGGCACCTTCCTCGGCGCCCACGCCAAGGACTTCTGAGAACGGCCCCCCCGCGCCTCCGCCAAGAGGTAATCCCGTCGACGACGCAGCAATAAAAGAAAAAGAAAAAACAAAGTAACTCCTCGATTCTTTTCGTTCTTGGATTTTTGGCGCTCGACCTCGGTGGATTTGAACAGACCTATAGCGTTTGCCCTTAAGGCGGTCAAGAGTTTTTTTTTTGCGTATTCGATTACGCAGTAGTACGAACGAAAAGGTTTCTTCCACTGGGGTTCGACTGTAGTGTGCACTACATCCGATGCCTTAAACCAAAGGAATGCGAAAGTAATTTACTCACTCTGACGTTGATTGCGACTCGTGCGCGTTGATTTTGTCGCCGTGTAGAAAATGCAGAATTGCAGCGCGCGAGTCAGTGCTGAAGTAGAGCAGAGATTAACAAAGGATACAAAGAAAAATAAAGGAAATAGATATCAGAAGCTATAGCGTATTGCACTGCTGAAGCATTTACGTGTACGGAATACCAAATTTCTCCTTAGGGGACACATAAGTTAGGAGCCTGTTGCGAGAAAATATCGCTAAATAATGCGGGGAAGAGGAGAGTCGTAAGGAGAGAAAGAGAGAAAATAAAAATATTTTTATGATAAGCTCGGCGCAAACTTGAATATTTCCCTTGTACAAGATGAAACGGTGGCAGAAGACAGTGTGTTAGTGCGAAAAAAGTGCAACGTAATCTTTCTGTCTGTTTTCTTTATCCTCTTATTTTTATTTTTTTACGTTGTTTTACTAGAGTGAGTTCTAGTTTCTTTGCGTTCAAAGCGTAACAACGCGCGTCTCGTCGTTTTTACAACTCTTAAGTTTTGATCTCATTTTATACTTGTGAAGTAAAAAAAAAGGAGATAATTGACTCGGGCTTTTGTAAAAGGTCGCAAGTTATTATTGACAAAGTTGCACATGCATATTTTACATTACTTGAAAATAGATATATTTATCCTGATTGATGTCTCAGAAATTATTTTTTATACGGAAATGAGCAAAAGGTAGACGAATAATTTGTTGAACAAAATTATTTCTATTATTTCGATAATGCAGCTGCAAATTATTTTTTAACGGCGTGAATGAAAAGTATCTATTTTGATGTAATGAAAGGTGTACATGTCCACTTGGAATGTACGTAAAGACGTTAAATTTTCACGGTTGGCGAGGTGAGAGAAGCACACTTAATTCGTACTCAAACAAGGCCTTAGCACAGTACTATAAATAAGATAGCGAAAAGAAGTGACGATGAAGTCGTGGCAATATTCTACATAGAGTCGGAAGTTAAATTTCCGATTTGCGCTTTGTTTTTACCAGTTAAAAAAATTTTTTTTATATATATGTATATGCAAAGAAAGAGATTAATGACAGTATTTTATATTTTATGCTAGCGCTTTGCAGATAAAAGAAACATGGTTGAAAAAATTTTCGTCGTCCCTTAATAGTATGTGTAGCATTGATATTGTATACATATAGCTTGTAAGTTCATTTTTTACGATTGTGCACATTTTTGCTGAGAAAAGCTTTTGACGGGTTGAGATTCCCAAAATTCTCTTTCTGTTAACTTTTTTTTATACATTGTTTTTTATACATATTTTTTCCTAGATTTATAATTTCGTTGAACACTGAATTATTTTCTTAAGTTCCTTAGATTTTAGAAATGTCTGTTTACTTTTTGGCTGAGCTGCAGTTTAACTGTTTTTTTTTTCAAAATGTGAAAATTTTCAGCTTTAAAATGTTCCTTGTTTACGTTGTTTTTTTTCAAGTAGTTCTTATTTTAGTAACGGTAATCGTAATAGTTATGTCTTTAATGTAATTTGTAACTTAATATTTAAAATTAAATCATTTTCAAAGCTTTATGTAGTTTGCGAAAACTATGAAATCATACAAAAAGCTTTAGTGAATTTCGACATTATGATATTATCATATTAAAATTGGTCAAATTCATCATTTTAGTCTGTAAATTACTATCCGAGAAGGTCTTTCCTTTCGTATAAAAACGACCTTATCAGATAATTATGTTTATATTTAATACTGTGCCATCATTCGTTCATTACGCCATAATTCTTTCTTGCCGTATTTTTACCTAATAATTAACTTACGAATATAATGCTAATTAGAAGTTAATTTTAGCTGTATGTAAATCGCGAATCTACTCTTTTTAAAGAAGGCAATGTTTAACGATATTTTTGTATACGTCAATTGTGTATTTTCCGAGCTTTGAAATTAAAATGTCGATGCGTTTATGGATTTTGTAAAGAATTAAATGCGCACTGATTTTTTTAGCATTTACTTTGTATAAGCTTCCGCGTTTTCATCTTTCAAGACGAGTCGTTGCAACGGTTTCCACCTATTTCTTGATACTTTCGTTTTATCATTTATTAAGGCATTATCCGCTATTACCTCAACTTATTTTTAAACGTACTATTTAATTCTAGTCGGTCGGCAGCTTAAAGCAACCAACCTAAAGCAGTCAAACTTGACTTTTACACACAGTTAGTGATGAAATATTTATTTCCCAATCGGTTGCAACGATTCATCAAACTAAGTTTGTATATCAACTTTTCAGTGAAAAGAAAACCCGTTTTGCTATAAAAAAATTGTTTTCGTGGATACTGTTCACTGTAAAATCAATAATAATATATTTATTATTTAATGATAAAGGTGAATCAAGTTTCTTTTAATTGATAGACAAAATAATTATTTTTATGCCTCTGTTTTGATTAAAATCTTCTTTAACTATTGTTATCCCTTTTTTCTGGTGTTTTAAAAAACCTACAGGCGCGACGCGGACTAGCGAATAAAAAGTAAAAGGAAATTCAGGTTTCGTCAGACCTCAACGTTAAGAGTATGCTATAAGGATTACTACATAGGTACATACATAGGTACATAACTGAAAGCTGCATATTATATTATAAATATATAAATAAATATATTATATATAAAGTATAAAGAAGGATGAGCCATATTAAAATACTCCACCGGCACTTGTAATCATAATGAAAAATTAATATAATTTGAAGAAAAAAAAATTGAGATAAGAGAGACAGAGACAGTACACACCTTAGGTTACGTACATTTAGCTGTAAGTTTGTATACAAGAAAAAGAAAATGTGTTACTTATTAAATGCGTGCGGTAGGTGATATGTTCGTAGCTCAAGACGAGAGTGCGAATGACTGAGTGTTTGTAGGTGTAATTGTCGAAGTAAAAAAAGTTAATTGAAAGATTACGCTCTCTCGTTAGCGGGCGAGGCGAATTTCATTTTGCGAGGGACACTCCGTGAATTTTTGTAAAAATTTTCAATCCGCGTTTAGAGAAAATGTGAAACGGCATTCTCTCGAGATTCGAACGGCAGTTTATTTTCGTGTACCTTCGCGAAATTGTGTAAACAGTGACGATTAGCTTTACTATCTGTGAAAGGAAGGAAGGAGAAAAGGACTAGACACACAGCAGAGACAGTTGCAAAAAATGAGATTGACTTGGTTTAGGAGAAAAAAAGTCGTTTTGTAACGCGCGTGGCGACAATATGTGATCACTGTTTGTTCTTCCTTTTCTATTGCCTAGTTTTATTTGCGTATGCCTTTTAACTGTAGCGCCCCTTTTGTTCGAAATATTTTTTTAAAACAAGTTTTTCTCGCGTTTATTTAACATCTTCTGTTTAATTCAGGACAGTGGGTTGCTATGTTGCGCGTGTAGGCGAGACTTCAAAAGTAGAAACTAATTTTTTTATTGTAGATAAGCTATATTTTAATAATCTTATAAAGAAAACATATATTTCGTAGCTTCTTGAAGGGCAACCATCGTAGACTTTCTATTTTGTGAAACCGAAAAGTCTGTATTTTGTAATAAAAACCGCAGAATCAAACGTGTTTTTTAGGCTTTTTGCAGAACTTTTGAGTGTCGACGTGTAAAGCTCCGAGTTTAAATTCGCTTGTAGTCGAACTTTTAAAGCGTTTTTTGTACCGATTATTCAAGTGTCAATTCTGCGCTGTTCCCCGCTAAACAAATCAATATCAAATCAACACCGACCGTTTTGCCATTTAACGATGACATTCAGCTAAAGTATAGCATATATCAGCAATAGTAAAGTTGAGTGAATATATAAATGAAAGATTTGAAACTGTAGTCACTGGAGAAGAAAATAGTTTTTTACGTTTCTCTGTATGCGCTTCGATAGTGACGAAGAAAAGAATCGATGCTTTTTGAAGACAATGGACTTGTATAGTCCGTATGACCGAACGATTGCGAGTGTGTTAGAAAACATAGAAAATGATTAAAAGAAATGTAAGGCGAAGAATGGGAAGCGGCGAGAAGCATATTTTTCTACGCAGTGTCCAAGCTCTTTGAATAAGCTATAATGAAAAAAAAACTAAAAAAAAGGAGAACAGTTGAGAAATGGAGAAAAACATGAGTGCGTGATTGTAAAAAAACTTGTGATTTTTCTTTTAAACGTTTTCAAAATTGTTTTTTTAAAGACAAATTGTGCAATCGAAATTAATTTATATGTCTGAAGCCAAAATTACAATTTAATGCTTTTGCAATACAAAATATTATAAATTAGCCTGTTTTTAATCATTTTAATATTCTACGTTTAGGATGACTGATGCGAGTGTCTGTAAAGTAATTCGAGTGGATCATCATCTTGCCATTTCTGTACTCACGTTTTCAGTGTAATTTTATCATTGTTAACATACGTTAACACTTTCAGTACGGCATAAACCACCCTCTTGGGCTCTTAAAATTTTTGCACATTTTATGGATTTCAATAAATTTTATAATCAACTCGAAACTGTTATTATAAATTTACCGCTATACGAAAGAGTTACTGTTTATGTCATTTTTCTCGCAGACACAAAAAAATTCATTGACAATAAGCAACAATTGGTAATTAAAATTTTTTAATTGAGTAAACTATATTAAAATGAAAAGAAATCTATCCTGTTAAAAAGAAATTTATTCAACTTAAAATTTGATGACTCAATTGAAAAACTTTTTGTTTAAAACCTCGAAACTTTTCTCATTTTCTCGCGAATAAGGAAAAGTTCAAATATCTCAATATCATGATCTTTTAATTCATTAATGAATTGCTTTGTTCGATTGATGTTAATCATGGGTGATTGCGTGCAATGCTGAAAAATCATTCGATTAAATAAAAGAGTGAATGTGAAAAAAATAACGAAGTTTGATGAGAAGTAAAGATTGAAAACGCGGAGATATACAAATTCCTCGACATAGTACAAAGCATTTAACTCTTTTTCAATAGATTAGCGTGTAAATGAATTAAGAAGAGAAAGAAAAAAAAAACATAAACAATAGAGCGAGCAATAGTTTTTGTGTGCCGTATGTCTTCGAAGTTTAAATAATAAGCTGATTATACTTGTCCTCGAGAAAAATTGTAATTTTCATTATACAAGCGACGCAATTCAAATCAATTGTACAAAAAATGGAAGTAACGCGCGTTTCATTGATAACAAGAAAATTCGAAATTTTCTTTTCACCATACTTACACCCAGATCCAGTGATTTTTTTTCTGTTATTTTACAACTAGACTTGTAAATAAATAGACGACGATTTACTAACTAAGCCATCGAATTAACGAAAAGAAGCAATTTTTTTTCTGTTATCGTCACAAATTCATTGTGTAATCTCTTTATTTCGTGATATTACTTTTTAAACCGACTAACTACTTTAGCGCACCCCAGTCGATCCAAGAGGCAAAGGTATTTGCATCGACAAATGTTGATATAAATTCGCGAGTTAATAAAAAAAAAGCGCAAGTAAAAAAATGAAGGGGGCAGCTTCGCTGGTGTGTTTACGAAGGAAGAAACAATTAAGCAGACGCGTGGGTGATTGAATTCATCGCACTAGCTGTGCTGTCGGCGTTTTATTTTTTAATCGTAGACTGCCAGCATGGAGCATCGAAGTTTAAAAGGCGACGAGGGTGTAATAGACGTACACCGAGCGAAAAGAAAAAAAAAAGGAAAAGATGACGAAGCAGGAATTTTTTTAGGCCGCTTGGAATGATGAACGTTAAGTTTGTGAACGAGTTTTTTCAGAAACAACCTTCCCCAGCGCTGCTTTATGTAATACCCTATACATAATATATATCTATATATAAATAAAAATCGTGAGAAAAATTAAAAAAAAATAATGTCAATTTATTTACTGTTTTACTCGGACGCCTCATCCATTGGTTCCTCAATCGCATGCTCTTGACTGCGAGTCAAATGAAAAGTCGACAATTTCTATTAATATTAAACAATTTTTTTATTCAGATTTGAAAATCAATGCAAATTTTATAAATTAGTAATTACAAAAATACAAACAGGATCGGGCTTACAAAGTTTTAAAATTAAAACTTTCTTCGGCATAATTTGTTTTCTCTTTCTACACAACGAATCGCTTCTCGTCGATGCCTCTTTTAAGCAAAAGTTTGATTCGCTCGCAAACGAGTCCCTAAGAAAGCGCAAGGCTCGCGGGTACCGCCTCTATACCATTTCTCTGTTCCATTCGCTAGAACGCCAACTAATTTAAGGTATACGAACCAAAGGCAACTCGACAATCGTACGTTGAATTGACGAACGCGTGAATACAATACAATAATCAATAAAAGAATTTACACAACCGCATCAACAATTTGGCCATCGACGGACGGGTATTTCTTCCGACACCCGTCGATCGATCGCTCGTTTCTTTTTTTTTACCTTTTTATACTTTAAATAAAGCACTTTGCTTCGCGCGGCACTAAGCGCGCTCACATCTTATCGCCAACTCCAACGTATAGGTAACGCGCTTTTCGTTTGCGCGTCATATCGGGACACTCTTTTTTTGTTAAACATAATTATTGAGAGAAAGATTTTCGCTAGTGAGATATTACATTTGAAAATGTTCGTCTGCTCTTGTTCTGTGTTTACCATTTTTTTTGTTTGTTTCGTTAATTTCACTTTTTAGGATGAATCTACTTAAAGCTAGGCAACAATCTCAGATAAATCGCTCTCGCAAAATCGTAAGTACCTTATACTTGATTCGTGACGCAGTACTCATTCTGTGAGACTTAAGTCTAAAGAAGGTATCCCTTTTTACGTTCGGCGGAAAATTCATTTGCGTGCAACGCGACATTCAACGTTGAATCACTTATATTCGAATATTTAATTTGTAGGAAAATTCCATTCGATAACACGCGGATAATACCTTAAAGTAATAAATATTTAACTGAAAAAAACACGAAAAAAATAGTTAAAATTAATTATAGTATAAAAAAAGGAGAAATACAAAAGGGGAGTCGAGGGAGGACGAAAACGATATCGGCGAAGCTGGAGAGTTTCGAAAAATAAAACGATGAAACTTACAAACGACGGGGCGCTTTAAAATTCGAAATCATCTCGCAACAATAAGTAATGGATCTCGCATTTCGATACGTCGACTACTCCCTGCAATAATCACATCCTCGCAACAGCAATGCGATTGTCAAGTAAAAAATCTTCGTAACGCGCATATAATATTTTCAACTAAGTGTAAAAAAAAAGAAGAAAAAGTAAAGATAGAAAACAGTATACTCCTCAACCCAATCGTCGACAATATCGAAATGACGATCCGTTGAGAGAACGCGTGGAGGTCGGCCGGTGCGCTCGGCCTCGTCTAGGTTCTCAGAATAGAAAAGGGAGGAGGACCAGCCTGCCTCATCATCATGGCGAAGGTGCTCAGCCCCTCCTCGTGGTTGTTGTTGGTCGGCGCGCCGGACTGGCCGCTCTGCGAGCTGCTCGGGCTCTTGCTCTTGCCACCGCTGCCACCACTGGCGGCCGAGCCGGCGCCGCTGCCGTGGCTCTGGAGGTGCTTCTTGAGGTGGTCCTTGCGGTAGAAGGCCTTGCCGCACTCGGTGCAGATCTGGTTCTTGCTGCCCGAGTGGGTCACCATGTGCCGGGCGAGGTGCTCGTTGCGCTTGAACGCCTTGCAGCAGGTGTTGCACTGGTACGGCCTGTCTTTGTTGTGGCCCTGTTTGTGCCGGTCCAGGTGCTCCTTGCGCTTGAGGCTCGCCCCGCAGATGTCGCAGACGTGAGGCCGCTGCTTGTGGTCCTCCAGGTGCTCCTGCAATGTGTCCTTGTCCTCGAAACGGTACGCGCACTCCGGACAATGGTAGACTAGTACACCTGAAAAGTTACAAAGGTTTAGCAATCTTTTTTTTTACTCAGTGAATGAAATATTGAATTTAATCGGTGCTCGGATTTCGCTAGAAATAAATTAATGGAATCAATAAAAGTTATACAAACCATTTATACGCTGAGGTTCCAGTTCATACTCCATTTTTGGTCGAACATCCTGACAGCTGTGCATAGAAGTGGTATTACTACTACTATTCTCCTCGTATTTGCATACATATGGGAGACCTAAGGTGTTTGAGCAGTGAGCCAAATACTCTGATGTTAGTCTAAAATCTATTCTTAGTGGATCTGTCATAGTAGCAGCATCTACTTTCTGTGTAGTCTGTGTGCTAGAAGACTGCTGCGACATTTGAGAGCAAATTTCTTTGTTGCCACAGTGATTTTCATTCCTATTTTCATCTGTCCTGTGAATTGATTGTATGACGTGGTGATTGGGGTATGGACTGTAGTGTGACATATTTTGTGGTTGATGCATGTCTGAAGGATATTTCACATTTCTAGGATCAAAAGCCATTGTTCCAGGGGTCCCTCATCAATTATACTTCAAATAAAATTTTTACATCTGAAAAATAAAATGTGAATAATTATATTGTGGACATTTATTTTCTCGTTATTTTTTTTTTTTTTTTTATATTTTATGGAATTCAAAATTATTATTTTTATTATCATAACTATTAAAAGAATATGACTCAACTCTTAAAAACGAAAGAAATTTATTAGCTTTTCAAGTGTTTGTTTGTTACTTTGCTTATCTTAATGAGATTCATAATCATATGATCAGATAAGAATTTCAAAATAAATACAGAATATAATAATTTAACGTTCACAAAATTACAGTAAATTATTTGACGATAATTCATGATCTTGTGAATCACTTACTGACAACAAATTATTATTAATGACGTAGGAATAGCAAAGTTTCCAAAAATAATTAAACTTAATTAAATTGTAAATTACAAAATGACATTTTAATACTAACAATTCTAAAAAAATGATTGACAGTAATAACAGTTTAATACTTTAATCGTCTGCAAACAATAATTACCAAATTTGCAATAGAAATAAATCATCAGAAAGTGCAAAGAGAAACGTGACAACTAGCAAACAGCCAGACCAACGAAATGACGTCGGAAGAGCATCGAAATCGGGCTGATAAAAGCGGCCATCTAATCAATAAGCGAAAAACATATTGATCAAATTCGAGCTTCGCTCCGAATTAACAAGGCGATCGAGTCAATTCCAATAGCGCCACTTCCTCGACTATTCACCTGTACAAACACGCGCGTCGAGCGGATTACGACTTACAGTGCGGGGCAGCCGCGGAAGTGTCCTCTCACCTCCGCCGAGGGAAAGCGAATTTTCCGTCCCCGGGCGACGTCAGCTGCGGTCCTCGGTATCGCGCGCGGCCTACCATCGTATACGTACGCACAACGTGACGTGCCGTCCCTTTAAAGCTCCGCATCCGCGCACTGTGTACTCACTCGCTCATCGAGTCGTCCATTTTCCCGAGGCTCGAATTTTACGTACACCGGAAAATCAGCAGTACAACCGATTGCCTTTCCCTCCCTTCCCCCCCTGGCGGGGAGGCGCGCACTGCTCGGGGGGCAGGTGTGCGTGCGAGAGGTCGCGGGGGGAGCCGTCGTCAGGCATATATACACGCGCGCAAGTCGGCTTACCTCGTGCAGCCACGGCCGACGTCCTCGTCGCCGAGCCCTATTTGTTGTTTGCGTCGCGGCGACGGTGACCGGCCATCTTTGAGGCGCATCAGCTGCTTATTTTCCCGAGCGCATCGGCGCGGCACGACATCAAGCGGCTAATGCTGCCTCCTGAAGAGATGCGCGCCGGCGGGGTCCCCACCGACACAATCGATTCCGCTTTATGACGACGCGCCGCACGCACTGCGCCCTATGCAACGTGCAACTGTACTCGATCGCCAATTCCGGCCGTCCCTTCGCTCGGCAGCTGCGTGCACATCCACCTTTGTTGCACTTGACCGACGGCCGGAGGCGACTTTTCGCCGGTAAATCCTGAAATCGACTTCGTCGCTGCTTTTGATTGGGGAAATTCGAGCGGGGGTCGGAGGGAACGAGGTGCGATGTATCGCTGCGTTTTACGAGGTCCGGAGATCGGCACTTCGTTTTTCCAACAATGCGTTGACGAAAATAAGTGGCGGGCTAATTTTAGCCGTTCATTGAGTAATTGATGCGCTTCATCGGGAGGACGGGAGTCGAAGTAAAAGTTTATTATGTAACAGAATTAATATATAAAAGTTCACTCGCCCGCGTATTAATTTATTGTGTTTTAGAGTATTATTTGCCGGTTGGATAATTGAATAATTTTTGCTGCTTACTGCAGTAATCTTGCTGTACTAAAATTAAAACTGAAATTTTTATTTTTAAACGCGACTGAATACATGCAAATAGACAATTTATTTCTTGGGAAAATCTATTCTTTTAAAATATAAATTAAATGATGTTTCCCCGACACCTGTGGCTGCTTATAAACAAAAATTTCAAGCTGATTTTTGTAAATAGTAACGTAGATTTTTTAAAAAACGTTTTATATTTTTTTGTCATTATTGATAATATTATATGTTAAAATAAATTAATAATTACAAAAATATGTTTGTAATGTCCACTTTCGCAAACAAAATTTTAGGTTGTCTTTTTAGACGACAACATTTTGAGGTAATACAGTTTTTTTCTGCGATGTTAATTAATTAATAACATATATTATTGGTAAAATAGATAAATGATTAATTATTAAAATGTTTTCATAAAGTTCTACCTATTACATGAAATAAAAAAAATTGTAACTTAATAATTATTTACCGCAATGTTGTAATGAAAGCTAATCTCTGATGAAAGTGAATGGAATTTCCACATTTTTTTTCTTCATAAATTACAAAATCATCGGATACACCATACACATACGCGATAGTAGTCGATACGAAGCATCTATAATATGTAATTAGCTCATTAGTCGATAATGCAGAGACTGACGTTTCCTCGTAATGTCATATGTCGCGTGTTATCGCTTCTTATTTTCGTCACCTCGTCACGTGAAAGTGAGCAAATAAACATGAAAAAATAATTTACGAGATTTGTGATTACCAAGAGAGAACCGTAGGCATGTCACTTATCTTTCTCAGTGAGTCAGTACACTCGCGCGTTTCTCTAGCATTGGGTGCCTTAAATTTTTGCCCTTCCGAGGTTATAACATTTGTTAACAATTATTCCTCACTTCTCCAAAGTTTCTCTATTATCTCACATTTTATTTACTCGCGATAAACTTTATCTTTATTTTTCGCTTTCGAATGGCTTGAAAATTTCGTTGTGGATTTTAAGTGTCGCAAGAGTGCAACTTAATGCAGTGATCGCAGGCAGATTAAACTTATAAACATTTACTTATTGATGCGCAGGTAATGTTAAGAGCACCGAAAAAACGTCGCAAAGTCTTGGTTCCTTTTGCCAAGGACTAGAAAGGTCTTCTTTTCCACTGTAATAGTGCAATCACATCTTGCCGAACAATGAATGCAGCAATAGCACTGTGTTCTTTTTGCGAGGTGCACGGACCCAGAGTGATATTTACCACTCAAACTTACAAGAACTTCAATTACGAATTACAAGACAAGCTGAAATTCTATGGGTCCAAGGAGATTTTTAAGCAGGGGCAAACGTTTTTTCCAGAAGCGAATAACGATTGCGATGGCTGCAACAGTCTGGGTAATGTTAAGTTCTTGAGCAATGAACATGAGACTAGAACTTCTTTTCTTTCTGCAAGACAATCCCTGACACAGGACATTGTAGCTCATCTGAAACATGCTTGCATTAGGTATTTATCATATTTATCATGTTTTATGATGTAAAAATCAATATTGTTCTTAAAATATAACTTTTATTTTTTTTATTAGGAGCTTAAGCTGTGAAGTACATGACCGTAAGGAAGGAGTTTGTTATTTTGGAGATGAATCAAGGGGTCACGTTTTAAGCCGTACTTTTTCTTTAAAAGATGCTCAGGTATAATATTTCAATTTTTTAAACCTTTTTTTTATATTAAATAGTATGTAAATAAAATAACATGTGTGTTATTATTTTAGGCAAGAGGATTACGTAGGTGGTGTAGTTTTATAGTTTTTATGAGAGATAAGCAATTTTTGTTAAATATGTGGACTTTTTTTGTTGACAATCTCCATGAACTTGTAAAAGAATTACAAACATTTGCTGAAAGAAAATATACAGCAGAAGAAGCTAAATGCCCTCAGAGAGTTATTCGTTTGGCAACATCTAATGAAGGGACACGTGGTACCTGCAATAAACAGCCTAGAACTCTTAGTGAAATTACTAATGAAAAATATTTGTTTGTAAGGTAAAAATATCAAGTTCATATTAAAGTATTGACAGCTTAAATATTTCAATTAATTTCGCAACTGGTATTTTAGAATTCATATGTGGTTTGTTTGGATTCTGAGTGCTGGTGCAAGGCACTTTATAGAAGTTCTACCTTTGAGTTTAATAGATGAAGATGTTAATTATAGCTTGGAACGTTTAAGTTAGTATAAAATATAAAATTGATAATTTTATTGTTATTAACAAAAATGATTTTAATAATATTATATTTTTATTTTTAAGTGAAAACTGAAGGTTTTAATTTGGTTAATGCCAAACCTCCTATTAATATAAGTCTAGATGGTCAAATACCAGAATTCAGTAAGATCTCCAATGTAAATCCTACAACAATTTTAAGAAATTTAAGGCGAGTGATAGGACGTGACCAGTTTCGCCAAATTTTATATGCTGTTTTAATAGGAATACAAATTCTTGTAAGAGGACCTCCTGGAGAATCTTTATTAAGTCTGTATGCCTTGAGCTCACTTGTGCCAAGAGCATGCCAAAGAGTGAAAACTAATGCATCAGAGTATTTGGATGATAATGTGTGCAATTTTATTAGTAAGTTCTTCAGTTTGTATTTCAATAACTGAAAATCATTGGAAATCACTTTATAAAAATATTTTTAAATTTTCAGGTGTAGATACATCAGTTGCTGTGCCTTTACCATGTTCCGATGTATGCAGACTCGATATTTTACCCTTGGAACATAGGACAGAAAATGTGAGGACCCATGTAGTTAGATGGAAAGGAAATGTTCCTGCAAAACTTCCAACACTTATGAGTAAATTGGAAAAGTCATTGGAAAATGAAAAATTGGTAGATTCAGTTTTGAGAGTACATTTTGCTACTTTAAAAGAAGAATGGCTCAAGTATGAAATTTTAGTCTATTTTGTTCTTTAGAGTAATTTTTTTTTTCAATAAATTGTCAATTTTTTTTATTACAGCATAGCAAAAATTGTTCATGCGATGCGCGGCCAAGGCCGTTATACGGATTCGGTAAAAGTTTTGATAAGTTTAGGAGCTGGCCCTCAAGACAAAAAAATTTTGAAAAGTTGGACTATGGGTTTACCGTCTAATCCAGCATAATATTAAATTTTTATTTTGTTTAGTTATGTTAAGCAGTATTTATTATTAAAAAAATATTCATGTGGATATATATTTTTGCAGAAAATTTTATTGTGTTCAAGGTTGTGTTATTTTTTATTTATCAGTATCTACAAATTGTACTGAAATAATGAAACTATGTTTTATATAACGAATAGATAATATATTAAAAGCAAATAAGATTTTAAATAAATTATTTACAATTATATTTATATGTAGTTCTGTGTTTTAATTTCACGCATTTCGGCAAAATTAGAAAAACATGTTACAGAAGTTGTTCTTGGTGCAGACCTGCAGTTTTTTTCTAGCTGGTAATACTATTGCTTTTTTTAATCCTAAAAAATATATATGCATAATAATATGTGTATGAGAACATATTACGTTCTCAAAATATCATTACTAATTGTTTGGTATTCAAATCTGGTTTGGGTCAATAGCAGAAGTGCAGTTTCAAGAGCGATGTTTGCAGTCTTCTGCTAAATCATAGTGTATACGCATGCGCGATAGGACTGGTTACAATAAAAAAAGAACAGGAACAGGTATTAAAAAATATATATGCCAGAGGAAGTAAAAACCTATGCCACCCCCGCACCCCTCTCGGTGCCACTAACCGCAACAAGACAAGACCCCCGCACCCCCAACCGAAAATATATGATAAATAATACCTAAAATATTTTCAGCTGGGGGTGCGGGGATGATAAGATAAGTGCCTTAGTTTTACCGAGTAATAAGACGCAGAGAAAGATTATAGGATCTCGTAAGAGAAAGAGTAACCTCGAACGAGGGTAAAGGCACTATAAAGGCTTCGGACACCGTAGATCGGTGCCGAAGTAAGCACTCATATATACATACATACATACATACATATGAAAAACCAATCGGATTGGTGCTTTGTATTCAACACCAATCAAATTGATATATACATACATACGCTAGGCGCAATGCATATTATCACATATGATATATATCACTCATGTGCGCCTCGTGGCGGCGCAATCGTGCCATCGCATTTGGCGTCGTCGCGTGTAAACAGCGCAATCCACGCGCATCCGGCATCGGCGTCGTTGCACGTGAGCCAAAGCGAGCGCATGACGCGAGCGATTATCGCGCAAGAAAATACGCCGCTGTCACGAGAAACCGTCAGTTCGCCCGACCCGCGGCCGTCGACAAGTCCTACAGTCCAGTGCGCAGTGCGGCTCTTCCCTCCTCCTCCGAAGTAAAAAGAAACAAACAAAAGCACCAAGGTGGCAAGAGGCAATACCCCCCTCCCCCCTCCGCGGCTCCGAAAGCTCCCTCAAGCTCCACCGCTGGTACCAGTGTGTAACCTATAGCTATAGGTTGTAGGTGTAAGGCCCGCTCGCGGTCTCGCACGCACACACTCCTGGGGGATCCGTAAGTGTGTGCCACATTCGCGGAAGGGGGGCGCGACTCGCGCTTCGCACGCGAGAGAGAGGGCGACAGGTCTCTTATGTACGCTCGGGTGTAAAATGGTGGTCGGCCGCGAGGAGTGCGACACGGCCGCTGATGTTGTATACGTGGACGGCGAATCCGCGCAGCACTAGCAGCAACAGCGGCGGCGACAGCAGCGGCCAGCAAGCGAGCGGCCTCGGCGGCGGCGACAGCAGCAGCAGCAGGAGGAGCGATAGCGGCGGAGGAGGAGGCGGAGGCGGAGCAGACGACGAGGACGAGGCGGAGTACGTGGTGCTGCCCGCGGCTCCGTCGGCTCAGGCTCATCAGGCGGCGGCTCCGCAGGCGCAGGTCCAGCGGGAGACGCGCGGCCGGCAGTAGCGCGCCGCGCCGCCCGACGACCACTACGACGACGACGGCGACGGCCGAACAGCTGCGGAGGCAGTCGGAGCCAGTCGCGGGGCTCGGCCCGGCCAGCGCCAGGATGGCCACCGCCGCCACGGAGGTCAAGCTCCAGCACGGCGGCAAGAAGGGCTGGCTCTTCAAGTGGACCAACTACCTCAAGGGCTACCAGCGCAGATGGTTCGTCCTGTCGGACGGGCTGCTCTCCTACTACAGGTAAGGTGCCCCCGAGGCCGAACGGCGAATGTCGCGCGAGGGGGACGACCCGAAACGTTCGATCTCGACCCTACTGGGTTTTTTTTCCTTGTTTTTAATCTGCTCTGAGAGTGAGCGTGGTGTTTTCGCAGGGTGCGCGCTCTGATCTTCCGTCTTTTTCTTTTCTGTACTTGTTTTTTTCTTCTTTTTTTTTTTAATTCTTGCGAATTGTTCCGCTTCAGAGATTGGACAATGACTGACCCACTCGATGATAGTGCAATTTTGCTGCAACGTGGTCTGAGGTGGGCTTCGTCTGCGATGGCAAAAGCTCATTCGTACGCTTGCTCACTATCAGTGCGCTTTGGAGATTGTTTTTTTATTTCGCTCTGTGCTCTGTTTACATTGATTTTGGCTAAGGTATCCACAGATGGATGATGCAACTGGGATGACACTATAATCAACCAGATTATTAACAACAGCAGAAGTTCTAAGTGGACTGTCACAGATTCAAGTTCGAAGCAAGCTTGATATTTTATCATATATATCAAGCTTGAGAATTAATTTTATAGTTGTATAAGAGTCTTTATATTATTTTTATTTTTTTATACTGATATCGTCAGTTTATAGATTAACAGAAAAAGAAGTAAAAAATAAATGGTCGCTAAAATATCAAGAGCTGCTTAATTATCGTTTGGCGGTAAAATTTCGTCATTATTACAGCAAATATTGCAATATCATTTAGAGTTGTGGTACAAATTTTATCCTTATGCTATTGGAAATAGTTCTTTGAGGTGAATAGATGATTTTAATAAGTAAAATCATTGTAAACGTGTTTTAAAGACACATAGGCAACTAATGTTACCTTAGGCAAAATCTTGTTAATTATTCAGTGAGAATCAGTGCTCAAAATGTTCCAATTATCTGATTAGCATATGAAAAGCTATAACAACGTAGAGCAAAGCATGTCTAACACAAAGAAATGAGGTCAAACAGATAAATTCCTTCTTTTTTTTTCATTGAAAAATTTCTTTTTTCTTTTAACGAATTTTATATAAATTATGCAAATTGAATTTATTTTTGAAATCTATAGTATATTTCATTTTAGACACAAAGCACTAGATAAGTCAATTAATGTTAATGAAAAGATATAATTTTTACTGCTATTTTTAACGAAAGTATTTGAGATAATGAACACTCATAATGTTCAATCAGAGTAGCACTGACATTGGCTAATGTATTAAATCTCAATGTAACTGAGAAGTAGAAGTACAAAGTATAGAACTACAATCTACATGTTAAATTAAATCTCACATTTTATTTGATCTAAATAATCATTAGCTTAATATAAGTACAGCTAAATTAATTTATGTAGTTGATAGTATAAAATTTTTTATTTAGTGTTGTATATATCATATGGTAATGTTATTTGTATAAAAATTATGTACATTGTATATGCTTAAATAACACTAACAAAAGAAATTCAAAGAAATCTTTCCAATGGTTAAATCATTCCATTCACAGATAAGAGCCTTGTGCACTGCCTACGAACGGTTCTGACTATTTGGCTCCAGTTGGGCAGATTTCGGAATCGTCTGGGGCTTCTGCTCATATCTAAGACTCATGTAAATAACATTCGCGATCTCAAACAGTAAATTGTGTGACAGTTTAACAAGTGAATCACGCATGTATTTAGATTGAATTCTACATATATGCTATATTATATACATATATATTATCTTACTAATTCTTGCCTTTGTTGTACAGTCCAATATTGATTTATCAAAAAATAACTGAGGAGCCATAGATTAAAAATATTTTAATTGAGTTTTTGAAATATTTTTTATTTGAGATAATTAATTTTTAAAATTTTTAAAATTTTGTTTGTAATTTACATTTCAATGAATTCCATTACAATATTACATTTTGTACAATATTACATTTTGGTAAGTCTTTTTTAAAAAATAAATTTTAATTCTACTAATTTTTAGAATGTAAATACTAAAGCTTGATTTTTTCTGAGAAAAATTTAATGATATGACCTCAAGGTTAGACCAGCTCTATTTTTATCTAGCTGGCATTTGGAGCTTAAAAAACTTTCAAAACACAGTTAATTTTACTTTCATCTTAATATACCTGTCAAAATGCACTCTTGCATATTACATTTGAATAAAACTTTGTTTAAATTTAAATTCTATGCATACTTAGATAGTGCAAAATAAATGATTATAATTAATTGATGTAAATTAATGCAAAAGTTTATTGTTTTTAATGGAATTTAAATATTTTAAAAATTCAATTCTTAAATTATTTTTAACAATTAAACCCTATTAATTTTAGTAACAGTAGATAAAATTAGAGTATTTATAGGACATCTAAAATAGTAAGAGCCAGATAATGAAAAGAAAAAGGACAAAACATGAGCTTCCCAAAGATAAAAATAATGCAACAATTGTCAACTGAGTATTTCAAATGGATTACTTTTGAGATTCTACTATGAAAGTGAAATGTCACACCATGCATGATACATCATCCACATATTTATTGCTTTTACTTGATTGCAAGCCTTTTTTATTTATTTATTTTTCATCCTTTTAATTTATTTTCATATCAAGTATATTTTTATTTTAAATCTACTTTTTTAAATTTTAAAATAAGCACTCTGCTTTTTTACATTTTTTAAAAATATATATCATTGCACAAAAAGCACTATTAAGTGATTCTACAATGTCTGTCTAATAAATGTCCTCACTTGACAGTCACATTGCAAATTTTCTTCTCATGAAAATGATTTTCAGACATTAATTACAGAGAGAAAAGATCACTAATAGTCAGTAAAATACAAGGTGTGCTCTGCCAGTTGAGTAAAAGCACTTCTGATTTTGTTCCATTGTAAAAATTTCTTTACACATTATTTTATATCTTTATCATCGATGGTAGTGGATATCGTGTGCAAGAAATAAATTGATGAAGCACAAGTTACATTTTTTTTGTACTACGAAAGTTTAACAAGTACTTTTAAAGAACCAATAATTGATTGATTACCGTCGCACTGCACATTCTGTATCCAGGACCAGCTGTCATTGTCATTTCGTGTCACTGTCATTCCTTGTCAATCATCCATAAAGAAAAAAAAAGTTAAAGTCTGCTTAAAGCCAGACTGATAAATGAGCTTGTTTTAAATTTATCCAAAGAATCCAAGGTTTAAATTGTATTCTTCTAACTAGAGAAACAACAATTTTGCCAATAATGTTAGTCTGCAAAGACAATTTTGAAATTTGATTTGTGTGTAAAATTCAAAATTTTAGACAATATGAACAAGGGTCTGTATTGTTTTTGTGGACTGTTTAGGGCTGAACCAACAGGGGGGCCAAAGATATCGACCCGACGCAAGCGGAGAGCTGGCAGAGCCTCCGAGTAAGTAAAAAAAAAATAACAAAATCTGAAATGCCGATTACCCTGACTCTCCTTTCTACAAAGGCATTTTTTCTTAACTGCCGATCAATAATTTTTTAGAATTTTAATTTCATTTTTTGACAGACCTTTTGCATATCATTATACTAATGCAATCATTAATATCTTGTGTTGATTCTTAAAGAGGACAACTAGTTTCTACATTTTCAAAATTTCAGATGCATAGAATTCAGTATATTTTTAAAAAAATTATATTGTTAACACAGTATGAAAAGATGATAGTTATTAATAAAAAAATTTGTATGTGTAATTTTTTTAAAATCTGAATTCTTACATCTTAATATTTTGATTATTCAGAAATTAAAACTCCACTAAAATCTTGTACTTTTTCTTATATGTTTATTTATCTTTGTTTCTTTTTTTTATTCTTTTTTTTTTGTCAACACTGTGCAAAGGTGAAGCATTGTTATGTCCTTTTACGTTGTTTTATCAATTTGTTGTTTTATGTATTATTCTTGTTCTCTTTGTAAGTTTGGTCTATTTTTTGTCTTTTAGTTTCTACATTATGACTTAAAAAGTATCAAGTCTTACACAATACCACTTTGCACCTGCATTATTTTGTTAGAGTCATGTAGTTGCATAACATAATGTTAGGCAAAATATTGACCAGAATATCATGGATCAGAGCTTTCAAGTAGACCTTTATTATTAAAAGATTGTGTGTCATCTTATCTCTACTCCGTAATTAACTCTTTCTACCTTGCAAAAGTGTCACACAAAATTTTCGAAAATTTTAATTGCTTGCAAAGTTTTTTACTATAAAGTAAAGCTGATTTGAAAGTTTAAGAAGCCGGAACCATTCGTCTTTATTATTAACAGGGTTCAACAAGTTTACTACAAATCCTACCTGTGAATCGTATCCTCAGAATTTCAAGCTGAAAATTTGACTACTAGTCACCTAAGGATATAAAATACCCTGTTGTTTAAATAAACTTAATGAAATAAAGGTTTTTATGAGTGTGTTACTAAAAAATTATTGTCTTACCATTTATTCTGGTGAAATTTTTTTTCATCGTCAATTGCAAAACAATGAAGAAACATATGCTTTAAGAGTATAAGTATTTCATGAAAAATTTTATTTTGTATTCACTTGCACAACTTTAATGAAATTCACTTATTATTTGTAGAAAATAGAAAATTTAGGGTGTTATGTATCCTTTTGTTACATCTTTGTTATGCATAATTATTTAAATTTAAGTTTTGCATGTGCAATCAGGATGTTACATTGAAATATGTTATAAACCTTTATTGGATATTTAGTGGGAGTTCAATGATGCTACTACACCTTGCCATTATGCTTATAATCTTAACAATAAAAAAAGAAAACAGCAATTTCAGTTGGGTTAAAATATAGTTTGACATCGGTGCTGGCAGTGGTTGTTAATTATTTTGCTTCACAGTACAAAATATACTAATCGTTTAGACGCAAATTCATATGCAATATAAATAACCAATTTATTTACTGGGTTTTGGATTTAAAAAAAAGTGCGGAGAATGGGTGCTTTGCTGGTCTTAAGATGGCTAAGGAATTTACACATCGATTACTCTCAGTCTCTCTTCTCTTTATACGGCTCAAATCTCAAATTTCAAATGATACATGTGCATCTGATGTTCTAATTTGATAACTTGTTTAGGAATCCGGGTGAAATGTCTCATACCTGTAGAGGCACAATATCGTTACATGGGGCCTTAATACACACAGTGGATGCATGTACTTTCATGGTGAGCAACGGAGGAACTCAGACTTTTCACATAAAAGCAGCCACTGAGGTAGAGCGACAAGAATGGGTCACAGCACTTGAATTGGCCAAGGCAAAGGCTATTCAAGCCATGGAATCTGGTATGCATTTTTTTCTTTTTTTATTAAAATAGAATAATTAATAAAACAAAATATTTATTATTTATTGAAGGTGTTTCGATTACAGAACCTGGTATGCTTCAAGTAGATATACAAAATTTGTAAAAACATTTAGAGTATCGAAAAATAGCAAATTTAAAAGAAAATTGATCTTACTTGGTGGGAAAGTTGTCTGATCTTACTTGTCTGTTTCTACTTTCATCTTTTAAAGGAACTGCAACTTAGAGTTTCCAGTTAATTCAATTAGTTTTTTCTAAGCAATATCAATAATATTTATGCTTCCTACGTTATTAATTGCAATTTTTCATACAGAGACAGTAATTATTACTGTATTACAAAGTAGACTGTATTTCCCATCATGTAAGAAGTTTTTTTAAAACGTGAAGAATCGTTTCTTAATTACAATCCCAAGTTTTGTAGTTTTACTTTTCATGAAATAATGATGTCACTCCTGGTTAAAAATAATCCAGACAAACCCGCTTGATTTTAATAATTGCCTTATACAAAGATCTATGACTTCACGTGAGTCACATGCAAATGAGCATACTCGGTACAAAAAAAGCAGCATGCTACTGGTAATCGAAGCTTCCTTTTAAAAGCTAAAAAAAAAGTAAATAAAGAAGCTATAGATTGACCGCTAATTCTGTGACAATTTGTACTAGAAGAAGACGAGGAAGAATACCAAGACAACGACAATCAGAAGGGCGAGAACGTCTCGACGATTAAGGATCTGACCGAGCGGCTTGAGACCCTGCAGAAGTGGAATGGCATACTGACGAACAGGGGAACGATACTTCAGAGGGCGCTCAACGAACTGGTCACACCCGAGAATGTGTCCCCGGAACTGTCGGCCAAGATCAAGGCCATCAACGAGAAGGCCACGCAGTTTAGGATTGCTGCCAACGCTATGATCAAAGTATACACTGTTTCTTGTTATTCTAGAAGGGAGTATCAGATTCGTAGGAGTAGCGGTTTATTTATACATTGATTCTTGTCGTTTGTAAGTTCTTATTGAAAAATGATTGTTGTTGAATAATATGTGCATAGATTAATGGCACTTGGAAAATACAAGAAACAGTCAGCAAATTAAGATTGTATAGGCCAGGCTATCAAAAACAAATTTTTTAATGGAGATGTTTCAGTTTTTTGTGTAGCGAATGGATTTGTAAATTTTTAAAATGAATAATTCTACATCTGATCAAAATTGAGCAATTAAGAAAAAGGTCCTTTTTTGGTATTAACATCTCATAAAGTTTGCAAATTAAAAAAGTAAAATTCTCTTCTGTTCATTCAAGTTTGTTCATACACAGCTTAGTGTTCATTTCAATGATGTACTATATACCAAAACTTTGAAAATAATTCTATTATATACAGAAAAATTTAATAGCTACCACTCAGAGCTTAAATCTACTCAATTAAAATAGTCCGTCTATAATATCTATAATAACACAGATTCAGTTAAAAATGTTCAGAACCAAGTCGATCGCATCACTGATTTCCTATCTCCAAACAAGAAAGAAAAGAACTGAAACACTTAAACGCCAACGTAAACATTTTTAAATCGAATCGGTGAAAAAAAGAGCAGAATTGTACAGTTAAAAGTCGGCGAACGCTTAGAATTGCGCAACGGTGCGCGGCGATAACGCGCCTCGCCTAAACACAGCGGCGATAAAGCCGCCACCGAGAGCGAAATGCGTACTCCGGCCGAGAGTTTGAACTAATTCGGGCGATGTCCGCTGTTTGCAGTCGAGCGACGAGTACCTGCAGCTGGCCCAGCAGCAGGAGCCCAAGTGGAAGAAGATGCTGCAGCACGAGCGCGACCAGAAGGTGCGGATCGAGAAGATGGTGGAGCAGCTGGCGCGACAGCACTCGCACCTCGAGGAGGCCGCGCAGCACGCGCTGCCGATACAGGGCACCAGCCGGTCGAGCCGTAAGTTTTGCGAACTTTGCCCGCCTGGGTGTACCTTTTTCTTCGCTGTGGATTGGTTACCGTTTGAAGAGTCGGTTGAAATTGTTCTTAAACTATCGAGACCGTTTTTAATATTGACTGGGAGAAACATAGATTGTGCGATTTATGTAAGTTTGTATCGTTATGTGAGTTGTAAATCAAATTTACAGTGCAGACAAAAGTTTATTTTAACTTCATTTAGTCGTTCTTGGAAAAATAATTTTGAAATTTAATGATATTAGCTGTAGCGTGTTGAGTAGCTTATCGAAAATGAAATTTGTTTTAATTTATTAAAATGGATTATGTAGCTGTAGCTTTATTTAAAACCATTTTAGTACTACAGTTACTATATTCATTTACATATTAACATACAAAAAATTGTGCAGAAATTTTATTTATTATAAAAAATGTAAATACGTAGTTTGTTTTAAATTAAATGCATTATATGCAGTTAAACACGTTTATAAATTTTAATGTGCAAATTAGTTTAACTGGGCATGACTGAGGCGCCTTATATTATTAATACTGTTGATTGAGAATTAAAAAAAAAGTGATGTAGTTGAAATTAATGTTCGTATAATTTCAGTTGCATGTTAAAATTAATAAGCGTACATTTTTTTAAGGTTTATATTGTAGGCTGTGAGTTACTGATAAAACATAAAAGTATTTCGAAGTAGCAAGTCCGTAGCATTACGTCAGATTGTTTCCTCTTAGTGCATGTAAAGTGTCTCTCGTAACTGTAATCTTTTATTTATTTTCGGAAGATAACAATCACTCTGTGTTCGTCGTAAATATTATTTCCGATTCGCAAGTAATATTTTTGCCTTCCACGCGCGTTTAACACGCAAATGGACTGCACTCACATTTTAAACGTAGGCGCTGAAAAGAGGATAGGCCAGTGCTTTTAATTACTTAGCAAAAATCAATACAAACTTCTCCTTTAATTTTGCAGTTTGTTCTTCTTTTCCAGCGCAATGTAAATAGTCGACAAATGATGTTTGGAAACTTTTATGTGGCCGGTTGTACTTTTGTACGAGTCGGCCGCCACTTGGTCAAACTGCAAAAAAGAAACTGTAAACGAAACAATTACACATCATTGGTAAAGTGCGAACGATTAAGCTCGATTACTTTACAGCGCCGACTGTATATTTACTTTGCGCGCAGTACGTAACGAGTGATACGTACACGGAGACTTTAAATTGCTCCACTCGATTACAGACACTTCGAATCGCTTTCTCTATTCGTCTCAAGGTCGCTACGAGCGTGTAAAAAAAATACCGCTAACATCTGTAAAAACAAGTGCGCGAGACGTGTCATTTTCATTTCTCTTTCGTACAGTCGAACTACCTGCCGTGTAATTTTTGTAGATCTTGAAGTTGTTATATATTTTCATAGTTTTTGAAATTAGGGAAATTCGTTATTTCAACGTGACATTTTTGTTAGACTATTTAAGGACAACAGATAATGCAAAAATCAAGAAAGTTTTACGAACTTCTGAAAATTCTTATTTTTAGCAACGTTTGTTACTTTTAACTTTAAGGGGAGAGCAACGCAAAATTTCAAAATTTGACAATTTTTTAATTATCATTTTAAAAATTGGTTGTATATTTGTAACGATAAAGAAGTTAACCACTGCTTTTTCAAGTTACTTTATTAAATATTTTAAGAATTGGAATTAATAATGTATTTTTTCAACGATTAAACATTAAGATTTTCAAAATGTCACTGATGCATACAGTATTGACCAATTGACTTCAGATTAAGCATATTCTTTACTATAAGCATAGTCCAAAAAAATTTATCTGCATAGGCTAAAATTTGAATTTTTTTTTATGTTATACTGTACTTTTTAGAAAAGAAAAACAAAAATCTATTGCTATTTTTATAGTATAAATCACAATCACAATCGAGTATATCTCCTATGGTTACTATAAAATATAATAAATTTTAATAAATCTTTTGCCCAGTGTACTTGTTGAAAATTTGCGAGTTTCTCCTACAACAAAAAAAGAACAAATTTTAATCTCTGAATTCCTTCATAACAAAGTCAAGAAAAATCGTCTCGAGCCCCATGCGTGCGCGACAAGCGAATCCAGTGCCTAGGCGAGAAAACCCCTTTCATCGGATCGTCCACCTGTCCGGAAGCTCTTCCCGCGCGACTTCCAAGTGCGCACCCGCGGGAACGATCCTGGCGGCTGGAAACAAACGAAACTGGGCGTACAGCGGCGAGCGCCAGTTCCGGGGCGGCCGGAGTGCGGACCGGTCGCGCGGCTTTTCGAAAACAAACAAGCGGTCGCCTCGCGCGCGGCGCACCGACGAAATCAATAGTCGCCGCCCCCGAGTAGTTTCGCGCGCGCTGCACACAGACACAAATAAAAACGGGATCGAAATCGCGCGCGGTGTCCAGGAGTCGCTCGGATGATTTGTTTGGCGACGCTCGTTTTGCTAATGGTCGACCTTATCGTTTTAGTCGCGTGGAAGCTCTGGGACTCGCTTGCCATTGTTATTTGTTAGTTTTACTCTCGTTGTGTTTCTTTTTTTTTTAAAGTCGATTGCGAGGGTAATCATCCAGACTTAAACATCTTTTTCTTATTTTTGTGAGGATAAACTGGAGGTTATAGTACGGAATGCAAATTGTACAGTGTTTTCAGATGGGTTGACGTGTTGATCAAACGATAAATTATGCTTGTGCTCACAATTTTATTGATTTAAAGATAGTTTAAAAATTTGTTTAGGAAAGCTCCGAAAAGAGCATTAAAGTAATGAATCAAGGTGGCTCCGGCGCGAATTGCAGCTTTAAAAAAAAAAACATTTCTAATGAAGAAATGTTAATAAAAATAACGTCATATAGTTTATTTAGTCTCTAAAATAGATATATAATAATAAATTGTTCAGTTAGTATTTACAGAAAATAATGCATTAACTTTGCTTTTTTAAATTTTATCTTTTAATTTTTTAAATTTTACTTGATGACTGAATATTTTGTTATGCAATCGGATTCTATAAACCTTTACCTTTAATCTCATGTGATTTATCAAGATTTTGTTGATATTTTATTAAGAAAGTCAAAAAATTGTTTATAATTTCAAACTCCTTCTATAAAGCCCGTGTTAAAACTTCAATTTTCAACAATTATTTTCTTATCAATTTGTTCGGCTACCGGATCAAACAAAATTGCCAATTAAAAGCTTGCAATTTGTACTTTTCGCTAGTATTTTTTAGTTCAATGGATTTAAAAAAATGACGGAGCTACCTTAAGTTTCAAACTTTAAAAAAGCAACCTAAACGATTTAAAGATCTGTCGCGGCTCCATTGCTAGAGAAAGCAACAATTTTTTATTTTTTTTTCTTGCAGCTTTCGTCGAGACTAAAATTCTATCGAGCTTCGTTTAAAAAGAAAAATCGCCGCTAAAGGTGCTATATTATCAGCTCGGCGCGCTCCTTCTGAATCCGCGAGCGCATACCAGATGGCGACCGAAGGCTGCTCCTCGTCGGCGTAGCGAATAAAGAGACAGAGACTGGCCATAGCGCGGAGAGGCTGTCTGCGTCTCTCCGTGCGCATCACGAGTGTGTGCGTCTGGGTCTCGCGCCTCGGCTCGTCCGCGCAGCTCGCTCGGCAGTGCGCTCGTCGGCGGCCGCGGGTGCGCGCGCGAGGACGTCGTCCTTCTCTCTCTCCGTGTGTCTCCAGCCGGTGCTCGGTCGCATCGCCGCACAGGTGGCCTTGCCCCGCGGCTGCCTGGCCTTCTCTCCTCCTCCTCCCCGCCTCCCCTCCAGTGGGCGACTCTGCCCGCCAGTAGCAGGAGATTTTAACCTTCGCGCGCGCGCCTCGCTCTTCCCCGGGGGAGCGGCGCTCATCAGGAGGTGTGCTCACGTCTTCCCGCTCGCTTTGTTTTGACCCGCGCGGCGATCGCTCCCCGACCGAGGCCCTGCCACGAGCCGTGCGCTCCGACCGTAGTGACGTAGCTCTGTCTCGCTTGCTCGGGCATCCTCGAGGCCTTCATGATAGGTACGTGCGTCGGAAAATAGAACTCGCCGCCGACTGAGCGAGTCGCGTTCAGTGGGACACAGCTGAGAGGCTGAGAGGCTGTGTAGGTAGGTGGCTGGATATACTGGTGGGCTCGCGGCGGACGAGGTGTTGTCATCAGGTGAGATGATGACACAGTTTTTTTGGAAGGGAGAATCTGTTGATTCATCCGCTGATTGTGTATGTGTGCTGGTCTGATTTGTGCTGGTCACTGCTGCTGGAAGTTTCTTTTGGGTTTATTTTTGTTTTAAGGTGTAACAAGTGACAGTGGGAGGAATGGCTTTCGCTGGTTTTAGGACTGTCCGAGGACTGAGAATTTAAATTCTTTTGGTTAAATTTCAAATTAATTTAATTAATTTTTGGTTTCTTCCTGTGTGCAGTTTGACTGTGCTCCAAAAAGAAGTCTAGTGTAGATTTGTGAATTTTCAATTAGAAATGGTTAGTCCACAGTCGATTATTGGGTAATTTATTTAGGCTTATTGCCAAATATTGAAAGTAAACTGATTTTACTCAGTTTGTGTAGAAACTGATAATGTGTTTACTTTATCATTATGAATGTTATTATTAAGAGGAAAATTTAGTATTATTACAAATACACTTCCCTAATATTGTTTACAATTGATTGTCGCAAATTTCAATGTTAATATCTTTGATTTAAAAGGCTCTTATATTTTTGTAAAATAATGCCTTATTAGATCCTTAACAATAACAACTTTGTTAAGCTTGTCAGAAAAGTCAATTTTGCATTCATAATTCTTCCTACATAAGTCACATCTAAATAAAGGATGCAAAGATAAATATGAAATAATTTTCTGCTCCAGATAAGAGATTCCTCAATAATGCTTTTATTTTATTATACAGGAATAATTTTTAAGTGGTCGTACATTTTAAAGTCTTTTTTGGTACATCTCCTACTTGGCTTTTACCTCAGTCGCAATGATTCGCCTGCCAGCTTTTTGAGCATTACCATTGATATCTATAATTATTCGCGAGGGCACGCGAGTCAACGTGAAACGCCAATATTTATCGCGATTGCAACTTGCAGTGGCGTTTGGGAAAACGCAATTTGCATATTTTATCATCCATTCATCGTTTGACTCTTGCCTTTGTCTCTTTATCGGTTTATGCCTACAGCTTTTCTTTTCATCGGTGAGCTCAGCTGATTTTATCTTATGTCTGTGTCACGTACATTAATAGCAAATGAATGTCATCCTTTCTTCAAGCAATAATAAACTTATTATCAGATATTAGACAGAACTATTGAGATTAAAGTATCTAAACTTGAAATTGAAAATAAATTAAGCTTTAATTTAAATTCTGTCTGTCTGATGATCTTAAATTATTACCTATAGCATTTTTTTATTGGTTAAAGGAAAACTTAAAAATCAAATGAAGACACATGAAAGTAAAAGAGTGTAAAAATCACTATTCGTGTATTACAAAATGTTACTTCTTATTTTAACTTTTAAGTGGAAGTTAGACGTAATGATTGAAGTCTTGTGGTTGTCCTTCAATTTCTTACTTTGGAGTTTTTCCTTGTATGATTTCATTGTTAATCAGTACATTTGCACTTTTTTTAAGGAAATTTGTACTACTTTTCTTAAACTGCAAACGATTTGAAACATTGTAGATATAAAGCTTATTTATATCACTAGTTCTATCTTATTGAAAGAATAATTTTATTTGTACCACTTTATTCTTTAATATCGTAAAATAATTATAAGAATAGATATAAATATTTTCAAGTACACTTTTAAATATGTAATTGATTTAATCCATTTCTTTTTCTTTACAATAACTCTATTTTTATTTATCTTATCTATCTTTCCAATAATTAAAAGATAACATTGCTAGTACACACATACATTTTTAAATACTCTAATCTTTAAATGTCTGCACGGTTTTTTCTCAGAATTTCCTTTAATCCAAATTAAAATAAACATATAAGATTATAGATTATAGAACAAACAAGCAATTTAGTACGAAAAAATGTGCATTTTTCTCATCGCCTAAAAAGTAAAACGCGATATCCATTCTTCTGCTTTCCTGCCACTTGCACCCATCGTGCGCGTGGGCAAAAATTATTGCAGAATCGTAAAACACGCTAGTCGTCATTCCACCGGCATTCGCTTACCGATAAAACAAAACCGCGTGTAACTTTTCAAAAGCGCACACCGCCAGAGAATACCTCGAAGTATCCCCGCGCTAAAGCGCGAGCGAGAGAGAAGAAACGCGCGCAATCTTATCGGCGTTCGGCCGCAATAAAGTAGAGTAAAAAAAAAGGAAGAAGGGAGCATAAAGAGAAAACTTTGGAAATTTTTTTTGTTCGCAGACGCAGTGGGCAACACGTCGCCGAGCGAGGACGACGAGGACAACGTGGAGTTCTACGATGCCCAGGAGTCGGACACGTTCACGCTGAGCGTGCCGGGCGAGGGCCTGGACTCGCTGGAGCGGGCGGAGCGCGAGCGCAACGACTCCCAGGGCAGCGACGATGGCTCGAGCTCCGAGGGCGACGCCGCGCCCCACTCGAGCGCCGACCCCACGCGCTCCGACTCCTATCTCATTGTGACGGCCGACGGCGGCACGGCCCCCCTGCCCCAGCGCGACAGCTCCGCCAGCGTCGTCGACAGCTGCAGCGTCAGTATTGCACACGCGACACTATACCGTCGCTCGCGGGACACACGCGCGAAATCGAATTGATGAGGCGAGCTGCCGCGCGCGCCACGGAAGTTCCACGCGCGGATTCTTATCGGTTTCTTCTTTTTTTTTCGTTTAGTTAGGCGATTTTTTTCGTAGTGGCGTGGACTGGTGCGAAATGATAATTTTACGGGTGACGGCGAATTTGGAGCAGCTGGTTTTTCGTGCTGTGCGATTGAATGGTAATTTGGAATCAGCTGCTTCGAATCCGCGATTTTCTGTGATTGCGTAAAAGCGCGTGCTCGGTAGTTCGAATTGTAAGTTCAGTTTTGATGCATCTTGTAGGAAAATTTATATTTCTAAATTTGTACGAGATATGGTAGTTATTTATTTAATGACTTTTTTTCATCGACAAATAATCTGACTGGCGCTTTTTTTTATCGCTGCAGACGTCTTGGCAATCGAATAATGGCAGCAGCGGCGTCACCGGGTTAAACAGCCAGATGGGCACAGTATCGAAGCGGAAGCGCAGAACACGCGTCCCGGACAAACCAAATTATCCGCTCAACTTGTGGAGCATCATGAAAAACTGCATCGGCAAGGAGCTCTCCAAAATTCCGATGCCCGTCAACTTCTCCGAGCCGCTTAGTATGCTCCAACGTATCACCGAGGACTACGAGTACGCCGAAATTCTTGATAGGTACGAGTCGAGCTTTTACGTAATATTGCCTAAAGCTTCCTCTAAGAAAAAGAAAAAACTGAATATAAAATAAAAAATTCAATAAGAAGCTTTAAGTGAGACGGAATGGGGTATTCTTAAAAGCTCCAATCGCGTTGACACGCGATAAGATAGCGGCTTGTTAAGTAATTTTCACTGTAATACTTGCTTTTTAAAGAATATCTGCTACTTATAAATAAAAAATGAATTTTAATGCATACATTTGAAATAACAGGGCAGCAGACTGCACGGACAGCTTCGAACAAATGGCCTACGTGGCGGCGTTTACGGTGTCAAGCTACTCGACAACTGCATCGCGATCCGGCAAGCCGTTCAACCCGCTATTAGGCGAGACGTACGAGTGCGATCGCACCGACGACCTCGGTTGGCGTGCCATATCCGAGCAGGTTTCCCACCATCCTCCTATGCTGGCTCAGTATTGCGAAGGTAGGAAGTGGCGCTGCTGGCAAGAGTTCACCATGGCTTCCAAATTCCGCGGAAAGTACCTTCAGGTCAGTGATGTCTGCAATTCGCTGTTTAAATGAAGTTTTCTTATTTTGGAAGTCAGCTGCTGTAGTTGCAAGATCTTTAAGACTTTAATTAATTTGAAATCAATTGTTAATTATCGGAAAGTCAATTTTGATAAAACAAGAAACGTTGGTTTTACGTAGTCTCTTCTCGAGAGAAAAACGTTACTTATTGTATTTTATGGAGAACTACTTAGTCGTCAGTCATTGATTCCTTGTGGATTCGATTTGATTCAGGTAAATTATTTTCTGAAAAAGAAAACAAAATGTATTATTTGATAAATTATATAACAAACATAGTTTTCTAAAACTAGTAAAATAAAGTGTATTCGTGATTTATCCTTTTATAAAAAAAAAACCTGAAAGCATACTTAGTTTTGAATAAAAAGAAGAATATTATATTGTATGTTTGTATGGCATTGAAATGTCACACAGCGATAATCATTGTTCGCTTTTTATAACTATCTCGCGCTCCCTGATAAATCACCATTTGTAAAACGTAGATAATGGAGTAAAAGAAAAACAAACGATGGAAAGTGCTATACTAGCAAATCACAGTGCTATATTAGCGAATCATCAATTATATTTTTTTTAAACCTTCTGAAATTCAAATTAATTTAAAAAAAAACTGTTTAGGTAATTCCGTTGGGTACCGCCCACCTGGAATTCAAAGACGGCAACAGCCACTACACGTGGCGCAAGGTGACAACGACGGTGCACAACATAATCGTGGGCAAGCTGTGGGTTGACCAAAGCGGCGACATGGACATTGTGAATCACAAGCAGGGAATCAAGTGCCATCTGAAGTACATACCGTACTCGTACTTCTCGCGCGACAGTCAGCGCAAGGTCAAAGGGGTGGTGATGAACTCGAGCAAGGAGGTTAAGTGGGTGGTGCAGGGTAACTGGGACAACAAAATCGAGATAGCGCCGGTGATAAGCACCTCCGGTACGCCCGACAATCCGGTTTACAAGACCGGGCCCTACACCTGCGCTTGGAAGAGACGGATACCGCCGTGAGTTCAAATGGCCTTTCGTAAATAGCATTCAAATGTAATGTCGCGGTTAAACGATTCTTCTATTTGTATATTATAAAACGGCTGGTACTGTTCAATTGATACTGCTGTGGAGCTTGAATTTTTTGTACAGAGATTTTGAGAAATTGTATCGTTTCTTTCGTATTTAATATGATATTTAGACTTATTTCATTAATATTTACATATGCGCGGCTAAAGTTATTTACGATATGGATTAATTACCCTTTTCGCAGCTGTAAGTCCATTTTCAAGTAATTTTTACTATAATTAATTTGCTGTGTATTTTCATTAATTCTTGTTACATTGTTCAGAAAAATATTTTTTGATGACAAAAATTACTCAATATAATGCTCGTTTTAAATAAAAGATTATCTCTGCTTTCAATTTACACTATGTATTGATTATCTAGTTGGTACCAGATCTAATTCATCACACGTGTCAGTATTTTAGTTGCAGATGTATTTTATTGTAGAAAAGTAACATAACGAACGTCATTTTTGCCCTAATAAATTATTTTTAATGTAGAACAACGAATCTCACAAAATATCATTTAAATTTATTGTTTGATAATTTGCTCAGTTTCAAAATTTTTATTACAGAGAAGACTGTGAGAAGTACTACTCGTTTACGGAATTAGCCTGTCAGTTGAACGAGCCAGAGGAAGGCGTGGCACCGACGGATTCGCGTCTGAGACCTGATCAAAGATTAATGGAGAACGGACTGTGGGATGAGGCGAACGTGGAAAAGCTTCGACTGGAGGAGAAACAGCGCGTCGCGCGACGCGCCCGTGAGAGCGACGCCGAGAAAGCGGCTTCTGAAGGTAAGCATAAAATCTCGCCGAATATTTTACAAAAGTTAAATCAATCGACTGGAATACGCAGGGACTGACTAATGATATTTAACGATTAATATAGTTTTGTACCAATTTACAGGTTTGCCCTACGCCACGTATGAGCCACTGTGGTTCAAGAAGCAGGAGGATCCGTACACAGACAGCCTTTGTCACATGTACAACGGCGAATACTGGGATTGCAAAAACAAGCAGGACTGGTCGCGATGTCCGAATATTTTTTAATTTGCTTATTTTTAATCTATATATGATAAAGTAACTAGCATTATTTGTCTGCTCGTTCGCGGGCTCTCGATTAAAAAAAAGAAACTGTTATTGAAAAAATATATATATGTATATTGCGTCGAAAAAGAATTCTGAACATAATCCAAGGGGGATTACACACTGCTTTTAATCAAAGGCGAGTCAATAATCGGCTAATTCTTCCAAAGTTTGTATAAAAAATGTGTGTTAAAAAATATTAGAAAATCTTATATACGCAATGATATAGATAAAAAAAATACATACAAGCTTCGACATTGTTTTTTGTACGATAATCGAATATTTTCCACTTATCAAGACTAACGTCCTTTTTTCATTAATGGCTTTTTATTTCCTCCGAACGGACAAACTACTGAATATTAATGGGTACCGTTTTACATGCTCGCGCCGTGATTTTTTGTTAGCAAAGGGTACGAGTAAAATACAAGGAAGCTTACTTTCTACTGCTTTATGTGTAAAGTAATTTTTAAACTACATTGAAACGAAGCCAACTACAAGCTGCACAATCCTATAATTTTGATTCGAAGCAGCTCGCGCTACATTTTTTTTCTTTTTCACATTTTTATTCTTGTACGAACGTTTCGACGCACGTTTCGTGGGTGTGCCGTGTCGAGATTCTAAGACAGCCTTGACGAATAAGCTCCCGGGATTTTGTATAAAAAAGCAAGGAAATGCGAGGTGGCAAAAATGGATCTTTATCACTGCGAGATTAATTGTACAGAATTAATTATGTCAAGGAGAAAACTTTACGAATAATTAGCGTTCGATTTTTAAAACCGCGCCAATAATTACTGCAGCTCTGCTATTGGAATCAGAAATTAACATGCTTTGACTTTACTTTAGAAGTTTTATTTCAACATACTTTTTTTAATGGTTGAGTATTGAACGAGTGGATGTTGTTCTACTTTTGTTGACAATTTCTGGTTAGTAGTGTGCTTATTTATAAAGGTTTATGCTATTGCTTTTATCAAAAATTAAAATAATTGTATTAATTAAGCACACTACAAATGTTAACGTGGTAAAATTTAGAAGTGACTTGTCATTTAAATCGAGCATAGAAATGAAATTGTCGATAAAATAAATCAGATAAATACACCGATTTTTACTTCTAATGAAAATGTGTATTTGGAAAAAGTGTTGTTTTATATTTATATATATAAAATCATTGAATGATTTGAATATTGTATTAAATTTTTATATCTATATATTTTATTTTCTACTGCAAAGTCAGAGTCTTTCCATTCTTATTCCAAAAACAGGTTGGGCAAACATATAAAACTTTTAAAAATAATATAACTAAACTACTGAATGGTGAATGAGCTTCCAGACTCTTTGTTTAGGAAAGCTTTTTGAGCTTTACAATGAATTACTGAAAATTTTTTCTTGTCCATAAAAAAATTTGTTAATACATAATATATATAAAAATCTTGCGATTTATAAATATAAACACACATGTTGATATTATATAAACAAACACATTGTACATCAAAAAATTTATAAGTAATATAAAAATTGTTTCGCTGAGCTACAGAAGTAAAAAAGAAATTAAGAAGGACGTGACTTCTTTTTCCAACGAGAATTACGATACGCGTTGAAGAAGACTCGTTAACAATAATGTTCTGCACACGTTAGATCGATAATTGTTGGACGAAACAATCTAATTTGCAAGATAAAAAAAAATTACTGAATACACCAATTGTTAAATTATGTCTCTCAGGCTGTATTATATTAATTTTAATAGTCGATAAGAAATTAAAGATTATATCTGTAAACATAATATAGATATGAAATTATATATAATATAATAACGAAAAATATAATATAATTTAAAAGAAGATTTCAGTTTTGGGTAGATAAAGGATCGCGTTTTTTTGGATCACATTAAATGCGCTTGTACATTATAACGTAATTGCGATTTGTTTAAAATAAGGAAAGAAAATTCTGCATTTCCGCTGAATGTGAATAATCTATCGGCGCAAAGCAAGCGACGAACAAGCAACGCGCGTTACTCGAAGAAAAGCAAATAAAAAAAAAGTGTATCGACGAATGCACGAGGAACTCTTGTCTCGGATCGTTGCGGGATTCCATTAGCCGAGTGAGCAAATAATCGGATCGAGGTGTTAAGTTACGATTGCAAATGGCAATTTACTCCGTCGAGAGTTCCTATGAAAATGAGTAAAATAAAAAAAAATCATTAAGAATAAAAAGTAATTACCGTATCCGCTGGTCTGTAGTGCCTGTCATTTTATATTAAACGAAGTAACAATTTTAATGACAGAAAAAAATACCATTTATTGAGAAACACTGTAAGTATTGTAATATATCCATTGATTTTCCAATGTAAACGGGAGCGTGTGAGCGAAAGAATGAGAAGCGAAAGAGAGAGAGAGAGAGAGGGAGCGCATGCAAATTTAAGTTAAAAATGAAATTTACGTTAGACGCGTGATCGACAAAGTGTATTATTTATTCACGATGGAGCGAGAATAGATAATTTATCGATCGTAACTCGACTTTTATTTTAATACACGATATGATGGCGATAAAAAACGAAAAAATGAATTAGTTTGTATAGAATGGAAATTGTAAGCAAATAATAAAGATTAAAAATCGTCAATCTAATAAAAGTGTTTTGTTCGTTTTTTCTGTATATTAAACCCTACATGTTTTACAACTGAATGGACTTTTTTTTTATTTTGTTTTATTATATTTAAAAAGTAAATTAGTAGAACTTTCAAAAAATTTTGGTGGCAAAATAGCGACATCTTTCGATATTATTCAGGTATTTCAGGTCGTAAACATAACCTACAGTATTATGACAACTGACGATCGTAGGTACACATCATCATGATCATCTGATTTCAATAGCCTATAAAAAACAATAAAAAAATTTCTACAATTGATTTACGATTAAAATACATCAAAATTCTCCGTTAAATAATACTTGTGAGTAGAAAAGATTTTTCCAGCGAGTTAGAATTTATTTGTAAATAATACGAAGCTATTGATTTCAGCATAATTTTTCATTTTTAGGTTAAAAAATAGGAAAAAAAATTGAAAAAAAATGGTGTGTGTACCATGTGTGATCGTACCTATTCTACTACTAATATTTCGATTTATTATTCAACCAATTTTAATGAAATTCTGGTACAGAGGCAAGAAAGATGAGGAGAAGAGAGACGCACCTGAACTGGTGAAGGAATGTAAAAATGGTGTTTGCACTTTATCATGGAAGTCAAACAAAGCAGAATCTTCTTCTTCTGAAGCTAAAAAAACTGATTAGTCAATGAATAAATAAACGTTGATTTTTTAAAATGTTGATGCTGACTTTGGTCAACAAATTTTAGGCAAATGAAACATGTGATACTTAATTCAGTGCAATATAATTTATATCATCGAATTACATGTATTAACATTCCATTACAGACAGAATATCTTTTACAGCAAAGCACATCATACAAATTAACAAATTGTTAACAAACCACTTTTACTATAACTTATTTTTACTTAAATTATTGATAATGGACATGTTAAATATTTTAAATAAAGGAAGTAAATAAAAAATTGAAAATTATTTTACACGAATTTTATTAATAAACAATTCTTTTAAAAGGTATTTTTATCTTTATAACTTGATAAATGACGTAGTCAGTTTTCTTAAGAAGGAAATAGTTCTTCTAATGAAAGTTGAGAAAGTTAAAAAGTAATTACAAAATCAACTTATGATCATGCATGACACACGTTTCTGTACAAACTCACATTCTGTTTATCGATCCTTATATCAATGTATCATTTAAAGTAATGAAAAAATAGATCTTTATGTTGATAGTATAAAAACTATTTCTCAAAAATACTGGATAGATCGATAAATGTCTTAAGATATATTATAGTTACAGTGTAAAAATTTTTCCTAAAAACATTTGAAAATATTTTTAAGAAGCTCCTATCTAAAGTACATATATCAACAGAAGGAATGAGATGCTTATCAATGTACAGCTTTAAGTTCAACTTCGAAGTTAAGAGCACTGTTTGGTGGGATTACTGGTGGTGATCCCTTAGCACCGTACCTGCAAATAATTAAAAATGATTGTTAATGAATATAAAAACACGCAGTTATTACAAATTACTTTTACAACTTACGCCATATTTGGTGGGATGTTAATGCGCCTCTTTCCACCAACTTTCATTCCAACAATTCCAATGTCCCATCCTTTAATGACTTCTCCTTTTCCTAGCCTAAATTTGAAGCCTTCACCTTGCAAAGTCGAATCGAATTTCTTGCCATTCTTCAATCTTCCGACATAATAGACTGATACAAATTTTCCTGCTTTAGCAGGTGCACCAGCTCCTACTTTGATATCTTCAATCTGAACGCCCCCTTCAACAGTTTTCTTTTTTTGTGGTTCAGAATCTGATTTACTGTCATCCTTATTCTTCTTTTGCTTTCCCTGTTCCTTCTCTGATTTCGCATCTTTACCATTTACTAATTGGCTTTTATCTTTTTTGTTCTGTTGCTTGTTTTGAACTTGATGATTTTGCTGATTTTGCTGATTCTGCTGAGCCTGCTTTTGCTTTTGTTTTTTTGTATCTTTTACTGGTTCTTCTTCTTCGTCTTCATCATCGTCACTGTCATCCTCATCATCATCAACCTCCTCATCTTCCTCTCCATCAAGATCGTCATCAGAATCATCAGAATCATCAGAATCATCATCATTTCCTAGTTCATCTTCGTCATCATCAGATTCGTCATCATCTTCTTCAGCTACCTCCAGTTTTGATTTTTTGACTTTTTTAAGATGATCTGCCAATGAATTCTGCTTCCTTTTCTTTGGATCAACAAGTTGTGGAATTTCCTCGTCTTCCTCCTCTTCGTCATCAAAATCATCCATCTCGTCTAAACCATCCTCAGGAATTAAGTAACCAGTGAGGTGAACGTGACCATCTCCGTTGCAAGTGAAAGCAATTTTTGTTCCCTCTTGGAAATTCAAATCCAATGGTACTTGCCACATTTGACCTTTCTGCAAAGTACACAGCAGATAGTTACGGTTATCGTAACATATCATTACTTGCACTAATCCTGGACCTACAAATGGTAACAAACGGTGAATTCCTTAACAACCAAAAACCTTCTTATCCTTAAATAAATTTACAAGATGTAAATTAAAATAGTAAAGGTGTATATTACAATCATGTACACATCAGATTTACAAGATCAATTTTCATTCGTTCAAATCCAAGAAAGAAATAATTTTCCAACTGCCTACTTTGCCCGTAAATCTAAATTCAAGAACTATCGAACAGACCATAAGGATCTATCGAATAAACAAAAGTACAAGTCGAATAAGCAAGGCTCGAACATTCATCATCTTCCAAACTACCAAGTGTCAACAAAAAAAAAAAGAATACGAAACGATTTCTTACTGGCTGTGGAGGCATCCAAACTGGCCATCGAGAGATGAAACGCCTTCTCGACGATCTGCGTGTACCGCTTGTTCGGCTCCATGATGAGTCCTGCAAAAGCCCAAGAAACAAATATCCATGATGAGTCTCGAGTAAAACCCGGTTAATCAGAGCGAAATTCGAGTCGGCGGTGTACGTCGGCCCACATGTTCTCGCCGCCATTTCACACGTGCTTCCGCGAGCGGCTAGACACTTGGCGGTAAAAAAAACCGGCGGCTTCTCGCGCCGGTGGTTTTACCTCGTCACCGGGGATCTCACCCCCGGAGGTAGGCGAATACTCACCCCAAAACATCTTGGCGGATTTTTTTTGACGCTGCTATGCGGGATGTGCGAGAGGGAGAACGAAAGGGCACGAGGCGCCGACGTGCCGGTTGTCCGTTGAAAAGGAGAGTGCGGCGCGGATCACGTTTCGATCGCGCCGCTTTTTCTTGGATACGTTCCGTAGCCCCCCCTCCTTCGTCGCTCGGATTCGCAACTTCGTGATTTGTCCAGCTTTGTGACTACGCGGACAAAAAGTGGATCCAACGGAAATTCGAGTGCCGGCCGCGAGTCTCACTTCCGCTGCTAAGTCTGTGACTATACTCGCGTAGTTGGTTGTAGTTGCAGTCTGCAGTGGAGTGATTTTGATTGTTTAGACGTTGGAAAAAATTGTTTGATAAGCGACAATTTTAAGATCTTTTTTGGATTTTCGGAGCAGCAAGTGTAAGATGGCTACGTGGATTTCAGTCGATGACCGGTACGTTTTTATTTGTACTAGTGTTGTTTAAATTTTTATTGCAAAAAGAAGTTGAAAATTAATTTATTTATGCTACATCAACAGTAGTTTACTGGAAAATACTCTTAGATAAACGGATTTTCTTTAAAGCAATCAGTAGATTGATTTTAATGCATTGTTAATTAATAAATTTAGGTATTTAACGCAGAAGTATATAAGTTTCATTTTTTGTTTACAGTATTAAACGAGGACTTAAGATACTAGATCAAATAGAAAATAGTAAACTTAGGCTTCTGGTGAATCGAATCTGTCAAAGTTTGCAGTCTGGAATTAACGAGAATATCTTCAAAGCCGAAGAAGAAGAAAAGCTTGTTACTACACTAAATTTGTCAAAAGTTGATCTTGATTTACTCTTGAAAACGTTAACTTCTATTTATACCCAAGCTGCTTTTCATATTGTTAAGCCTGCCATTCTCGAATCTTCTATGAAGGAACACTTTGGAATTGGAGATGACAAAGTAGCTATTCTATCCCACGCATGGATTACTCATGCCGAAGGAATTGTCAATGGGTTCAAACACAAATCAATTTTTCCCAATCAAGTAAACACAAATCTTCAAAAATTAAACTTTATTACCTGTAACTTTTTACATTTAAAAGTAATTAACAAAGAATTTTTACAATAGGTAACAGACGTAAGTTGGAGCGTCGATGTAAGAGCTGCCTCAACGGCTCAAGCCAAAGAAGCCAAGCCTATTGCAAAGCTCCAGCTGGCCTTAACAGGTTCTGAAGATTCCAGAATTACTGTGGAAATGGACAAAGGACAATTGTGGGATCTATATCATAAATTAGACGACATTCAATCGCAACTCGATTCCTTGAAGTAATGTTCTTCCATAAAATTTACATAAAATTTTTAACAAAATTGGTAATCGCCACTTGGTATAAACGAATAATACTAACAATCAACTTATTTTTTTTGTAGAAAAGAAAAGTGAACGACTAGCCCATCTCGCCGACGTTCTCGTAAGTCTTGGGCACGCCGTGCCTTCCGACGCGCTCGTACAAGTGAGGGCTGCGATTCGGTAGGACGCTGCTGATGCTCTCGGGCGCCGCCAGGAAGTTCGGGTTCGCGTAGCTGAGGTCGATCTTCGCCGGGCTGCGGACGTACCTCTCGCCGTGGACGTCGACGACGCCGTTGCTCGCCACGTCGTGCTTGCGCTCGCTCGACGGCAGCGTCTCCAGAAAGGCCGGGATCTTGCGGGTACAGAGTCGCGTCTTGCACACCACCACGACCACCACGATTATCAGCAGCAGAAGCACCGTCGACGTTATTGCGCCCGCCATCCAGCCGAGCTTCTCATCTGTTAACACTCGTTTTGATCAAGTATTGTAAATAAGGAAAGACAAAGTGGAATTGTTTTTTAATTGATCATCGATTTGCTGCACTGGTGGAGCAAATTCTTTTTCTTTGATCAAAATGTTCAAAAGTGTTTAAATGTGTTTAAAAATGTGTTTAACACTTTTTAAACATTTCTGAGTAGAATTGAACATTCGCGTTTTCATAGTTTCGAAATTTTTTAAACAAATAAGTAAACAAATTTAAACAAAACTAAACATACTTGTACAATAAAAACATTTTGTTTTTATTTTTTATTTAACCAGAGTAATATGTTGCATTACATTACTCGTAATCCAGCAGAGGAAAACAAATTCCTGTTATTATTTTATATTAACTACTTTATCGAAACTGGAATTTTAAAAAGTTGATTTATTAAAAATATTTAAAACAGTTTATTTTTGTTTGTTTAAAAGTGTTCCAAATTCTTGACGAAATATAATACAAGCAAACTCTTTTGAGTACTTAAATACTTTTGAGCGAACAAACACTTGAAAATGTTTTTCACCACGGTAGATACTTTTATACATATTGGTACAAAATGAAATAGATCTTGAATTAATTATAATGGAAGTAGAGTCAAAGATATTTTGTAGGAGAGACGAATTTTTTTAGTGTAACTAAACTCTTAAAATCTTAAAACCGTCGGTTATAGTTTTCTTTTTAAATATATATTTTTATATTATTGTCGTTCACAGGTGATAAGTATTCCTGAAAGCTTCTATCATTGGCCAAAGATATAGTTCACACTTTATTTTAAAAATTGTTAAGTTTCATCCTCGCATACACAAAGAAGTTTATGCAAATTTCTTTAATATGTACATATTGAAAGAGAAGAAGAAAGAAAAATAAATTTTTTATCAACAAGTAACGCGCTCGAAAACATTTTACTTAGCGATAATATTAAAATACCTGGCGAATTGTTAATTAGCAAGATAGAGGCGCTGCCAAGCTCGGCCTGCACGTGCGTACTATTGATTAAGAATTCGCAGATCCACTCGCCGAAGTCGCTTTCGTCCGCTGCGAATTGAAGGCTACACACGCCGGTCGTCTGATTCATCGTCACCGCGTGCCTGCGAATAAGTCAAATTTTTTCAAAAAAAATATGTATTCCCCCCTCCATTATAGTGTAAAAAAATTTCCGTTATATTTATACAAATAATGTAAAGATACACTGCTGCTTCCGATCGGACGGTCATCGACTGCTGGTCGTCGATAGACGATTATTATTTTTTTTTATTTTATCTAAAAACGATCTTACTTCATTTTCCTCGTCGCGTTGGCCGTGTGCGACAGGCGAAGGACGGGCCCGTGGGACCAGTAGCACTGGCTCTCGACCGAGGTGAGGCCGGTCTTGCAGGCCAGATTTACCAGCTGATGCGGTTCGCCCCACACGGTGACGGTGATGGGCTCTGAAAGGTTCGCATGGGTACCTTTCAATGTTTTTTTCGGATTTCAATTGTTGGCACGAGTTATTACTTATCGGCGCACAAACCTTGTTCGTGAACGTGACTATCCCAGCTACCAGAAGGAACAAAGTTTCTTCTCTCAGCGAACATAAATACAGTCTATGTCATTAAGCTCAAGCGACAATTTTTTTCGTGAATTTCATTTTGATTTTATTTAAAAAAAGGATATACATAAAGTCATATGGTTTATTTTAAATTTGAAAAAATAGATTTAAAGTAACAAAACAAAATAGTTATAAATTCAAGGATTTAAAAGTATGAATTCAATTTAATCTGAATCTACTGATTCAATATTTACGTTGAAAATTTAAACTGTAAAAATTGTAATTGCTTAAAATGAAAATAAATTATCGTTTCGTATTTTTATAATTCGTTATTTAATTTTACGTTTAGGCCTACTTGACTAGTAAGGAACAAATAAATAAAAACTAGTCATATGCACTCTGATGGAACTTTTATTTCCTATCATTTTCTGATAATTGCTGATAATTTCTAATGCTTTTCATTATTTTTGTCTGAATTTGAACTATTTGTTCAAAAATATCAACAAATATAAGAAAATAACAGAAAATAACAATGAAACTCTATAATTATTCATAATTAATAATAATTTATTGTACTTAGAAATAATACTGAAAAATGTTTTTGTATACATAAAAAATTATAATTTTATAAAGAATGTATATTATAAATTATTATAATAATTAACTGTTTTGTTACTCTTAGATCTTTTATTAGATATTTTTTTATAAATAGTCCAACAAAAATTTTAGAAAATATCAGAAAATGACAAAACAATTTTTTTCCGTCAAGCAGGTAATTTCGTTCCTTTTTACGATTCAATGATATAAACTCGTTCTAATTCAAATAAATAAAGTAAATAGATGTAAACAATTAGTTTGAAAAAAGCACTTTGTTCAAAATAAGAAACCGCTGCATCTCAGGATTAAATGAAAAAAAAAGGATTGGAACACAAAAGAAAGTGGAGTGAGAAAAGTTCAGCTGCCGCCGATGATTGGTGCTCAACACTAAACAAAAATAAAGGTAAAAAACAGTGTGGGTTCGCATTACAGACTCGGTGAAAGAAAAGAAAGAAGAAAAAAAAAACAGCGTGTATTCGTTTCCATATATATAATATATTTTTCCAGCTCAATCGGCTCCGCACACTCTCGCTCTCGTCACAGTCCACGAAGTAGACGTCGTTCGCGTCACACAAAAGAAGCGCCGAAGCCGCGTGCGCGGAGAGATTCGACGGCGGCGGAATATTTCTGCGGTGCGTCAATTTTTTTTCATTGACGCGCGCGCGCGCGCACATACGTACATACATCTTGGTGCGCGGGTGCAGGTGCATTTTTCTTTCGCTTTCTCCAATTTTTATATCGCATTCTTGCTTTTTCCTTTTCGCCGAAACGAAGCGTCGCGATCGCTTCCTTCTTTTTCTTTTCGCACCTTTTTTTCAATGTCCATCGTCGTTCGAGGTAAAACCGTTCGATTCTATTGTACAGTTTCGTTTATCTTTCGGTTCGCTTGTTAATTTGTTTGTTTTTTCGCTCGATTTGTATCGTCAAAATATTGAACGAGCCGCTCTTTGAGAAAATGGAATCGAGATCAATCTTTTTACAAGTTTCGTGATAATAATGAATAATTTTTTCGAAATTTTTTTATCTAGTGCAATAAAAAATTGGAGTAGGAAATATTTTTTCTTGAAATATGATGTTGAATTTTGATTTGATGAAACATTCTGTTAAATTAATGCAATATGCTTATTTATTATGTAATTATGCAAGTATCAAAAAAATTGATTCTTATTTCAAGGAAACAATTCTTAGTCCATTTCTATTAAATTATAAAATAAAATTCTTAATTTTTGATTATCAAGCTTCCACTTTCATAAGCATGTTAAAATAATCATTCGACCTAATTTATACCGAGAAAAAAAAGCTAGAAAAAATTACAAATGTTTGTATATTGGGAAAGCCATTGAAATATGAAGAAAATTTATTTAAAAAATTTCCTAAATTATTTTTCTACCTTACTTTTCTTAGAGGGCGCTATAATGTTTTCATAGCTCGTGAGCGACATTTCAAAAATTTATTTCGCGTTTTTACTAAAAACTGTAGTTATTTAAAATAAATTTGTGGATGCTACAACCTTGATCGATCGGATGCAATTGTAGTCAATTTTTTAAAATTACATGAATTAAGTTTTCTTATGAAGAAAAGTAATGTTTGGTACACCGCAGTTGACAGAATCTTAATTCGATATCTATTTAAATTAAAATTCACTACAATTTTTAGCACCGCGTAAAAATAAAAAATTAAAAGATTCGACAGACTACCACTTCCTCAAAGAGCGCAAAATCTGCAGCGACCACTTCGTTCATTCAGTCGCAGAAAAGGAGCAAACGCATCGCGACTTCCTCGGATTTTCGCGTTTTTTTTTCACTCTCGAAGACAGAAAATGACGCGCGCGTCGAAAAATCCCGCGAGCAATTCCACGCGCGATTACGCGCGGCCGTTACGTCGCGCTCGTTACGGCGGTCGCCGTTTCTTTTTCCTCCGCGAAGCGAACGAAAGAAAAATTGGCGGAATCGTCATCACAATAAAAGAAAGAATGACGCATCGGTGACTCTGCGCGCGAAGCTTCGATGAAAGGCTTCGATCTCGAATTTCGATCGGCTCCTTTAAATAATAAAATATACATATATGCATTGCCTGTACACATGTATATTCGTTGCGACGATATTTATCGACAAAAAAAAAAAAGAAATTGCCTACTTACTTGCTACCCGCTTTTACAGGGGAATACTCCGTACGACGCAATTACATTGGCAAATAATCTACATTCGTATATATATTATATTACTTCGTTAAAATGGCCTATCGATGATTCTATGCGTACGCTCGCTACAATCTTAATTCAAAGTTGCGGTGACGAGAATAAATTAAGGCACAGTTCAATGACGGCGAATCGGCGACATAAGTCTCTCCGTAATATATATATATTACTTTTTTTTCTTTTTCGTACGGGGGGGTTTCGAAACGACTGTGTCCAGAAACGTGACGTGACGCCTCGTAACAGTACATCCTATATAGGTATATAATTACGGACGCACTTCCGACCATATCGTCGTATATGGACAAATTTCTTCTCCTTTTATCCGAGTATTTTAAATAAGAGTTCCTTACGACGCTTTTAAATAAATCATCTTTTTATTCACTTGACAATTTTTTAAATTCATTGCATAAAAAATATTTCAACAATAGCTAATAATAATAATCTATATTTATCGTACAATAATAATAATAATAAAATAATTATAATAAAAATGCTGGCTTAAACATAAAGTTTCGCGTGCGTAAAATTATGAGGAACATTAATTGTTGCTTAATCAGTAACTTAGGGAGATCCTACATCTATAAGTCACTCGTGCGACGCGCTGAGTTTCGAAACCCCGGCAATTGAAACATATCTAATATAAGAATTATTATTTGTTTTTTAATAAAAATATATATTTATGTTGTGAGCTTTTCGACTAACGTAAATGCTAAAAAGGGGATATCGATATACAAAATACGAAAAAATCTGATTTACTATAGGTATATATATTATTATAATTATTCATAAAAAATAAAATACTCAGTGAGTCGTCGCGCCGATGCGCACAAAATTAAGGCACATCGTGAGTTATACAATAATCTATAATATCTATAATCGCATATAAAGACTCTTCCATCGTGGTTCGCGCCGCCAAAAGTTTGAAATCTCCGAAAAAAATTGGCAATCAAACTGGATCATATATAATTGTGATCATAGGATTTTTGCGTAAAAAAAGTTCGGTTATTGCGCCCGATACAATAATGGTCATTTTATAGTTCAATTTAATTTATTTATTAATAAAGATTTTGCGATTTGAAAAGTCTAATATTGAGTACATCGATGCTACAATAGACTAAAATATAGGTAAACGAGAAGTTGCGAAAATGTTCAAACCGCAATATCTTCTTTAATAAATTTTAAATTGAAATAATATGCGCAAAACAGATGATTCACACTTTAGTCAAAGAATCACCTACATTCGTGTCTACATCTCCTGCTGAAAAACAGGTGATAATTCAGGTAATAAATCACTTGAAGATTAGATATAGTTTATCATCTTATTAATCATCTGAGATTTAATAAATTACGTGATAAATCGCTTGATGTTTGATAAATCAGGTGATAAATCATTTGATGTTTGATAAATCGGATGATAAATTAAGTGATATCAAATAAATTACGTGATAAATCATGTGAAAACGTTAGATATTAGATTTATTAGATATCGCATGATTTGTTACTTGATTCATTACTTGATTTATCATCTGATTTATCAGGTAGAACCTGATTTACCACCTAATTTACTATCCCATTTATCAGGTATTAGCTGATTTACAACCTGATTTATGATCTGATTTATCAGATAGCAGCTGATTTACCACCTGATTTATAACCTAATTGACCACTTGATTTATTATCTGGTTTATCAACTGTCAGCTGATTAACCACCTGATTTATCAGATGATTGCGCCCGCGATTTTCTCGCGCTCAGGTTCAAAACTGAAGTACATTCTTACGTCGTTACATCGCTCTTTCCGAAGGACCCAAACAAATTTTTCACACAAAAATCTGACATTCATTTGTCATTTTCTTTCGGGGGATTTCGAAAATTCGACGTGGTCGCGCGCACGACGATACACGCGGAACAATACACGAAGAGAGAAACGTGGATGATGCGTTTGTGGGTGCACGTCGCGAAATCCTAAAACGAATTCAACAAGAAAAAAAAGAGGTTTTCCCCCATCACGACGACCATCATCATCGGCTCTTCTCGGACGGGCTATCGGCGACGAGGGTCGACTCGATCGACGGTTTCATCGACCTTAAATGGCATTCGGCGGGCTGTTCCTTCACCACTAGAACAAGTGCGGATTGTTTTTCTCTCTCTCTCACTCTCAATGTTTTCTCCTCTCGCTCACTCTGCAGCTCGGAAATCGACGGAATAAAGTTTGCGGGTTTCATTATTCGCGCGCACCTCGCGCTTCACCTACACGCCTAATTTGCCCTCAAGTCAATAATCCACTGCAAACGAACGAGAATATCTCAGAATTTTTGTTCTCGTTTGGTAAATTTTTGTTTTTTTTTTTTTGTTAAGGTGAGTTAGATATTAATTTTAGATTTTTGTTTCTATTTACAGTGATTATGTATGCAATCATTTGTACAATAATTTTTATATTTTACCACAATAATAGGTATATTACAACAGCGTTACATCAATTCCTACTGAAATCATCCAACGGGCGTAAAATAAACAACAAAAAAAGAGTAAAATGAAATGCGTAAAGATTATTATTAAAAAACTGAACATTAAAGCACGTATAAATTACCTAAGAAAAAAAAATTACTTGTGCGTTAAAATTACCCAATTAAAATGCATACGTATATATGTATATAGGGTGCATGCATCACTTTTAGTCGTCGAACGGAACGTCAACAAAAAAAAAACAAAGTTTTTTCACATGCAAATTACTCAATGTTAAGTAGGTGATTTATTCTGTCGATTTCACTGATTATTTTTAGTAAGGCAGATAGCCGCTGCTCTAAATAGTTTCACGTGCAGTTCCACACAACACAGACATTTTACTTTTACTTGGAGAAAACGTGCAAACTGGGCTTCGCGCGCTGAAAACGTCCAGCGAACGTGTGCGATCGGCTCGTTCGATTATACTTCGACGTTTTCTCCAAATAAAGGATGTAATTAATTAAGCGTACATAAAGTTAAAGTTAATGGAAAAAGAAAGGGGCGAACGAATAAAAGGTGTGCAGGTCCGAAATCGAGCCTTCAACCTCCATCTCCTTATTTTTATTTAGATGTTATTGGTAAAAAGACACTGACAATTAAAGAACAGAAATAATATCAAAATAGATTTGCAATTTGCAACTGTTAGTGCTCCAAGTTTACTTTGTTTTTATATACTTTTATTTATAAATTGTATCGTGAATATAAATTTGTAACTTCTTTAGTTATTTATTTATTTTGCATAAATGTGCTAATTTACAAAATTTTTTAAATAGAAAAACGTAAGAAATTCATTTATTAGTTTTGTACACAAAAGAAAATTTAGAAATATTCCTTAGGAAAAGTTTGTACACTATAATACATTTTTCACTTAAATTCAAAGTAAGATATTGAACAATGATGTAAATTAATGTATTTTTTTTTAAATTAAATGCAACATTTTTAAATTTAATACAAAATTTTTAAATTTTTCATTTCACACTTCAAGGGTAGGATTCAAGTTAGAGTCAAGTCAGAAAAATTGTTTAATTATAAATTATAGATTTACACAAATTTAAATATGTATTATATGTAGTATAAGGATGAAGAAAAAGAAAATTTACTTCAATCGATTTCTACAGATATGCTTTAAAAAGTAAGGAAAACAAGAGTTTAACAAAATTGTCTTTGTTATAGAACCTGAAACTGAAAAATTTGAATATGTTTCTTCCAACACTATAAATCTACGTGGGTTCTTTTTATTTTAAATTGAAAAATATGATTTTGAGACTAGACCAGAGCGAAAATTTCATTTTTGAATTTAAAAATCCACATGGATTTGTATTGTTGGAATAAACGTATTCAAATTTTTCAGGTTCATAGTCCTATCAGAAATCGTTATAAGAAGGAGACATTTTCGTTAAACTATTGTTTTTACTAATTTTTGAGCACATTCTATAGAACTTGATTAAAATAAGCTGAAGGTTTATTTTTTCAAAATTTTTATACTTTTTCCTAAAGTTTCTTTTCTGACTGAACTCTTATACCCTTAAATTCAATTCGCGCCTAAATACACCTCTAAATTAAATTCAACCCAATCAAATTTTCCGCGAATTTATATCTTGTACAAGATGAAAGAGACACGAGCCACTAACAGTCGCAAACAACAGAGACCAGAAGAGATACAAGAAACGACACATACAGAAGTAACACATAAACACATTAGTGACGAGGAGCGAAGCAGAGTGGTAGGTACATGTATATATATATATATATACAAATAGGAAGAGTAGACTTACCGGGTTCGATGAGGCTGAGCCTGGCGGGCGGCGCGTCGGTGTAGTTCTGCCGGGCGTGGAGGCGGGCGCCGCACGTCCAGAGGCCCTCCTGCTCGCGGAGCGCGTGCGACAGCTTGACGCTGCAGTCGCGGCCCTCGGGGCCCGCCGGGGCGAACTGCTTCACCACGACGGTCGTGTTGGCCGAGCCCTCCGGCGTCAGGGACCAGCGGCACTGCTCCACCCGCGCCCCCGTCACGCAGCGCAGGCTCACCGTGCCGCCCGATGAAATCTGGATGTCCTGCGACAGCTCCGAGAACCTCACGTCCTCTGCGGGTATACTGGTGGTTAGTTCGGGATTTTGCTTTTTGGACGTTTTTTTTTTGTTTGGGGACTTTCGATTGTTCTTTTATCGAGATTTGACGTTCGTAAATGTACGCTCAAAATGTGGAAGAGTAAAGTCTCGATTTGAATGAAAACTGAGCCGATCTAACTTGGGCAGGATCAGCTTTTTCGGAAAAAGGTCGATTTTTCATTTGAATGTAGAACAAGTTTTTTAATTTTTCAGTCTTGTCAAATTTGCCGCGAAGAAAAAGCTTTTTGAAAGTTTGCGCGCAAGAAAAATGCTTCCCCGTAAAAAACACATATTTTGAATATTCCCGCGAAAAAGCTCATTTTTTGAAATTCCCGCCAAAAAGCTCATTTTTCGAAATTCCCTCCAAAAAGCTCATTTTTCGAAATTTCCGCGAAAAAAAGAATTTTTAAAATGTGTCATTATTTTTTTTTTTGTTTTTTGCGGAATTCTCGTAAAATATATTCTTCCTTGAGGGAGTCCACAAAATGTGCTTTTTTCTATATCAAATTCCTGAATCACATACTTTTTTCACTTTAAAAGCAACGACGTTACAAGAAACAAAAAGTCGGAATAAAATAAGAATTTTCAATCCTACCAAAGTTAGTCAACAAAAATTTAAGAACCTAATCGGCATCAAGGTTCTCAAAGAGGAAAGAGACGCACCTTCCTCGTAGACGGTGAGCTTGGCGGGCGCGGGCGTCATGACGGTGTTGACCGTGTAGACCTGGCACGTCCAGTAGCCCTGCTCCTCGAGGCTGAGGTTCGCCAGGGTGAGGCTGCAGTTGCGCCCGAGGTCGCCGTGGCTCGGGAACTCGTGCAGGGTCGTGGGCTCGGCGTCGCTCGGGCTGCCGAGCCCCCGCCACGACCAGGAGCACCGCTCGATGCGGCCGTTCGTCGCGCAGCGCAGCGTCGCCTCCGAGCCCAGCGCCGCCGACGTGTTCTCCGGGGTCTCCGTGAAGTTCACCTTACCTACGGTTTCGCATTTGCGCAACGATGAGTTTTATTGCACTTGGTCTAAAATTTGCTGCCGTACTACAAGTAATTGTATAGTTTTATTGCGCAACCTCTGTGCAAGCAGAGTTAAAGTCCATTTTTTGCGGGTTTGAGAAAATCACGGTAAAAAAATTCTTTTTCGCGGGTGGAGCTTATTTCTTGAACACACTGAAAAAAAAATGTTGTAAATCCAACTAAATTCTCCTTACAAAAAATGCTTTCCCGTAAAAAACACATATTTTGAATATTCCCGCCAAAAAGCTCATTTTTCGAAATTCCCGCGAAAAAAAGAATTTTTAAAATGTATATTATTGTTTTTTGTGGAAACTATTTGGTTGATTTAACTAATTATTTATAGTTGAATTAGCAAACGTTTTAATCGAAGAGACTAAGTATTTAATTAGATCGGTTTTTTAACTAATAATTTCGTTAATTCAACTAAATATGTAGTCAAAATCAACTAAATTGGTTTAATAAGGAGAATTTAGTTGGATTTACAAAATTTTGTTTTCAGTGTAGTTTTATTAATTATTATTTGTATTAATATCTGTAGCTTTGCAGAAGAAATATTATGGTGTGCTCTAAAAAACTTTTTTTCCTATACTTTTTTTTTTTTAGATAAAGAATCTAATGATTATAAATTGACGCGTACGAACCGGAGGGTAGAAGCGTGACGGTGGTGGAGGGCGCCTCGTGGAGTATGCCTTCGGGCGTGAGCCTTACGCCGCAGGTCCAGAGTCCCTCCTCCTCGTACAGGATGTTCTGCAGGCGCACCGAGCAGTCGTGGTTCGTCTCCTTGTTCGGGCCGAACTTCTTCACGACCGTCGAGTTCTTGCTGGAGTTGCTCGGCCGCCACGACCACTCGCACTGGAACACCGGCTTGTTCACCAGGCAGCGGAGGAACACCGTCTCGCCGGCCGCTATCTGGATGCCCCGCGACAGCTGCACGAACTCCACTGTCGATCAAAATAATTGTTTTAAAATTTCGTTACTTTCTTTTATTTAAATATTTTCTTTTAAACAAATTTAATTATTCTAAAATATTTACTCGTTAAGAAGACTTCATCTAAGTTAGCTAAGCATATAATCAATTATATTGTAATATGCCCATTCTAAAGCTTACCTAAATTTTCTAATCGAGTATATTTCTCTATCACTCTACTCAGATTTTTAAACGAACAAGAAAATCAATATTACGCTTATAAGGTAGTACTTGACGTAAAAATTACGGGAAAAACGTAATCGTAGGACGGTTTGCCATTATGGAAATTTTTACGGGAAAATCATTGTAAATTTTACACGGAGCTTGCAGGATGCGAAAAGCTCCGCAAAAATTATGGCGATGTTCCCGTAAAAATGACGAAGTTTTTCTCTTCAAAAGTACGGAGCTTTGCCTGTAAAAATTACGGAGCTTTTCCCGTAAAAATTACGGAGCTTTCAGAAACGTGCAAGCTCTGCGTAAAATTTACAATTGTTTTTCTGTAACAGTTTCCAAGAGGGCAAACCGTAGTCCCACGATTACGTTTTTTCCCGTAATTTTTGCGGGAAAATTCTTTCAGTGTATAAGAGCCGTCTTAAATCATCTCATCAATCATCATCGTAAATCGTTACAATAGTCGAGCAAGAAAAAGCTTACAAAGTTGTAAGTTTTGCGGGTATCTCACCTTCGGAAATGAGCAGCCTGACGGTCGGCGCCTGGACGAACGGCGAGTTGGGCAGCACGCGCGCGCCGCAGGTCCAGAAGCCCTCGTGCTCGGAGCGGGCGGCGGGCAGGCCGAGGTCGCAGACGGTGCTGTCGTTGCCGGAGGCCGGGAAGCGGCGCATCTCCGCGTCCCAGGGCTGCGACTGGTTAAGCTGGCGCCAGGACCACTGGCACTCGCGCACCGGCGACAGCGCGCGGCAGGCGAGGCGCACGCCCGAGCCCGCCGGCGTCTCCAGCGAGCCGTCCTGCTCCGCGAACTTTATCAGCGCCGCTGCAAGCACACTTGTCGTTCCTCAATCGAATTTTCGGCGTCGCGGATATTTCGAGAGCGAGCGGGGAGAATTGTATGCCTGCCGAAAGTAATCACCCAACGATTTGACACGATTCTCATTGATGAATCAGGTGATGAATCAGATGATATATTGTGTGATATGTGATAGATCTAGTGTCTAACTTTTTCATTTGACTTATCACCTACTTTATCAAACATTAGTTGATTTATCACCTGATTTCTCAAGCATCAGATGATTTATCACCTGATTGATCAAACATCTGATTATGTATCACCTGATTGATCAAACATCAGAGGATTTACCACCTAATTGATCAAACATCAGAGGATTTGTCACCTGATTGATCAAACATCAGAGGATTTATCACCTGATTGATCAAACATCAGAGGATTTATCACCTGATTGATCAAATATCTGATGATTTCACTGGATGTAGCAAACACAGGATGATATCGTCAGATTTAGCAAACATCATATGATATCGCCAGATGTAGCAAACCTTAGATTATTTCTCAGATGATAAATCGTGTCAAATTGATAAGTAATTTATCACCTGTTATTTTTCAGCAGGGCGATAAAAGAATCGGAGGGGAAACGAATTTACCTCCATTCGCAAGGGTTTCTTTTGAATAAACCAGTCATGTTTTGTTTTAATATTTCAAATATATCCCACACACTTTTATAAGATTCTTTTACGATAAATAAGGCCTAAAAACGGCGATATTGCGAGGACAAGAGATCGGCGCGCTTACCGGTGTCGACGTGGACGATGCTGAGCTTGGCGGGCGGCGTGCTCGTGAAGGTCTCCTCGTCGGCGCGCCTGGCCGCGCAGCTCCAGTAGCCGGTCTGCTCGTACTTGGTGCTGGAGAAGCGCACCGAGCAGTCGTTGCTCAAGTTGCCGAAGGCCGTGAACGAGCGCACCGGCAGCGAGAGGCCCGCCGACGACGTCGCCGCCGTGGCGTTCACCGACTCGCTCGCTGCTGACATCGACATTTCGTTAGTTCGTTATTTTCATCGGCGTTTCATTACGCTGAGAAAAACAAAGCTACTGCAAAATTTGCCGCAAGTTTAGCGGTGCATGCTGAGGGAAGAGTTTTGGTAATTTTTACAAAGAGGTCAGCAAATTTTACTATGACAGTTTGGTACTTTGGTCACTGATAGACATGGAAAGTTGTAGAATTTTTATCGTACTGTTTGTTTAGTAATTTTTAGTAGATTTTTAGTGAATTTTAGTAAATTATTAAGTAATATTTCATGTCTAATATTTTAAAAAAGTCTGGAAATGTCAATTTATGACCAGATCTAGTAAAATTTTCTGAAATTTTCTGAAATTAGTTTTATCATTCATTGTTGCAAATAGAATAATGCGGTACGGGTATGGAAGAAAAGATTCTACGAAAAATTTCAATAGCGCATTTGAATTTTTTACTTTCATAGTTAAGATGAATTATATTACGAGAAAAATACTTTTTATAAATTAAAAATGTGTAAAAAATATGCACGTAAAAGTAGATTAAAAAATGAAAAATACGTCGGTAAGGTTGCAATTAAATTGCATTATGAATGTACTAATGATATTTAACTAGTTAATGTTATCGTTACGTGCCTTCATAAGTGTCACAAACAAGTCACGATATGCTGACACCAATAGAATAAATGTATTTATCGCCGGTAAGATGAATAATGTTTCGCTTATTTTAATATTTATAATAATTGAGTAAAAGCGGGAAAAAACAACCTGATTGCATCATAAGGTAATCTGTTTTTTTAATATTACATTTGATGTCTAACTTTAACGCTGACTTCAAATAAAAACTAATTAAAGTGACAAAACAATTTAACAACAGTGTATGTTTTATCGATTAAATAATTTCATGTAGAAAGTATCACCATTCATTTCTTTTAAAAAACACGGAAACAAAATTTTCTATAGCTGCACGAAATTAATGGATTTGATTATTATATTTTCTTCAAATAAAAACATACTTTTTTTAATTAACTGATTGAGTGCTGCGCGCTAAATACGTACCACAAAAATTTTTCCTCTTAGAGATTACAAAAGAATGAAAAAAAAAATGTGTAGGTACTAAATTATAATTATATCATTCAGGAATATTTTTTGGCAAATTCTGTTAAATATATCTTATAAAAAAATGAATAGTTTAATATCTATCAGAAAAATTCGAGTGCACCACTTTCTTAACAGAGACAATTATTTATAAATAAAAAAGTATTTGTGTATTTTTCTGCGTTATTCTTGAGAATAAGAATAAGAATAAGAACAGTACTATTATAAACTACATATTTACAAATGGTCAAAAGGGTATACAAAAATTTGTGCGCGAATTAATTTTGCTCTAAAAAAAACCGCACACAATCGTAACAGCGACGAAAAATTCGGAAAAGCGACCGTAAGTCTGCGCGTGAAACTTGCGGAGCGGCTGGAATTTCGGGCACGTTTTCCAAGTCAGTGGTCTCGGTGCGACCGTCGGCTCGCGCGCCGATGATTTCATTTCGCTTTTTCCACGTGCCGAGGCGTGAAATTTCGAGGCGCACGCGCCACGCATGCGGGATGCGCGGCGGCGCCGGGCCATACCGCCGCGGTGAAAAGTGTCGATTCGCCCCGGCCGATCGGCGAGTGGGGGGGAAAAGTCGAGTTTCGAAAAAAAAAAAGGACTGGAGTCACCTGGCGCCAGGCGATTCGCTCGGCTTTTTCAATCGCACGCATTAGATTACTACGTTGCCGCGTTCCAGTTCACTTTTCGCGCAAATTATTCCGCGCGCGTACAGTTGGTCAAGATCTGCTTTACCTTTCGATTGTATAGTAATTTGGGTATCTAAAGTTGAATTAGTACGTTCGAGGAAATTTTATAGTTGCTTAACTTTAGATTCGTTGTTTATTTAAGGGTAGGTCGAGTCAGAAAAAAAATTCTTTATTTTCCATTCTACATGTATAGAAAAGTAAATATGTTTTAGTAGTATGAAAATAAAGAAAAAGAAAAATTTTCAGCCTATTTGAAGCAATTTCTGCAGAGATATGGTTAAAAAAGT
>UXGC01000694.1:0-64814 GCA_900480045.1 Eurytoma adleriae | reverse complement strand
GGCAAGGGAGTAAACCCCACCAACCAGAGCGCATTTTTCAACCTAAGCGCAAGTTAATTGATTAAATGAATTTATCGATAAATTCATGAGTTTTTTCATATAATTAGCAATCCTCCATAACAATCATATCAATGTATTATGCTCCTATTTTGTAGCGCAAAAACGTAAAAAAATATGAACCACATTGAGGACCTGGTTGGCCAGCACTCACCGTCCCAAGATTTTCGCCAACGCCTTCATCGGATCATTTATTGAAATTTATTTATTAAGTTCTTTTTGAGTTATAGTAAAAATTAAAATTATAGATTACAAAGCTGTTTTAGTATATTAGATAGATAATAGATAATAAATTTATTGTAGTATAAAAAATTTTGATTTTTCATCTTAGCGCGAGAACTTCTTTTTGGTTGAGGCCGTTCTCGTATACATTTTTTTACAAATACATGCTATCCTTAAACTATAATATTTTTACAAATGTATATATTCTATATTTATATCTATTTTCTTACAAATTATCTCTCGTATAAGGAGTCATTCAATTTGGACGGATTGATTTACAAATTCTATTTCTGGGCGGATTTATCACTCACTCAATTCAGAATCAGACTCATTAATGTCTTCAATCATTACACATCCATACAACTATAATATAAAAATTAACACAGAATTCTTTTAATTTTTAGGCATTTAAGATTAGGGAAAGTTTATAATTTGCTCATCGCAAAGTATAATTCGTGATTCACATCAATAAAGCAATAAATTTTTTTCGAGAATTACTAAGCGATGATCGCTAATCGATGCGAAATTATATATTACCAAAGAAGTATCGATCGAATAGGCTCGATATATTCTTTAATTCCAGAGCCAATATAGATAATTGATAAATTCAATGTAGATAGTTTTTGTACAATTTTTTGGCAAGACATATAGATCGTGATAAATTTATAGCGTCGTATTATACTTATTGCACGAAAACCGCAGTAAATAATCAGACCTTTGTTCAAATAGTACCACAGATTCCTATATTTGCAACTGCTTTTGCTTGTTGATGTACTCGATGTTAAGCGACTTTGACCTAAACCTTTTACCCTCGACTAAGAAGAGGATACCAGCAGCTAAGAGACTAACACTGCCTACAACAGCGAGTGCGTATGACCAACCCAGATCGTTGTGCTCCCAATTAGGCATCCAATGTCGGCTCTCTCCTTTGGCTCCAAATATAAGTACTGCTATGACACCGCAAATCGCAGCAAGTGTCAAATTAGCACCAGTTGCCCATAACAGTAATTGATACTTGTTGTGATGTCTAGAGCAACAATTGTACAACACAGTTAAAAAGCAACCAATCAGTAGTAAAGTCAGGCACAGGGTGAAGAAAAATTGAGTTTCCACAAAAAATGCTGGCAGTAGTAAATCGTGAATTGCATAATACTCTTCTTGAAAAACCCACCAACAGCCATAAAATGATGTGTCATATAAATGCTGAATATCTTGGAATCCATTGAAACAAACTTGCCAAAGTCCTATGAAAAGAAAATGAATCTATTAATTTTTAAATAAATGCATATATCTCTTTTCAAAATGAATTATAAGTTAAATTATACTAATTTTAAAAGTGTTTTATATTATACATCATCAAGAACAATTTTATAATATTTAAATTTAAATAATTTTTATCAGAATTATTCAAGATAAAAATATATTCTCCTAAGAAGCATGAATAAAAAAATTAAACTAAAATATTTCATCAATACGTTTTGTTGCCGAATAATACCGGGTTGCATGTGCATATAATATATGTATCTACGCATATATCTATCTACTTTATTACCGATTAAACAAGGATGCAGTTATTATTAAAATGATTTCGCGATGACAAAGATAAAAATAATTTTGAAACATACAAATTGCCTCTCTTATACGGTGCGTGCATTAATATTTTAACCAAATTTAATGAGATAAACGAAAAATTTGAACGAAAAACTTTCTCTTAATTTTCACTATTATGACACTTAAACATTCCAATATATATAGAAGTGCTTAACATAATTACGAAATCGTCATGTGCGTTTTATTTTTAGGAGTAACAAAATAAATATGCAAATTAATATACAGCTTGTTTAAACAAAGTACTTACCGATTTTGTTGAATTTCGGCCTCTCCAGTTTCCCGTCAGTTTGGAGCCAGTTGGGTGTGGTAAAGGCTATTATTATGAGTACGAAGGACACAATAGTCAAGCCAACTGCAGTTTTACCCGTGCGTGATTTCCCCATGGCACTGGCTTTTTTATTTTCCTGAAGAAATGAAAAATTCTCTATTTAATCCCTGTTTCGATGCACCTAGCAATAACAAAAATAACTAAGAGATGAAGTAACACAGCTACAGTAAGTTATGGTATAGTCCGGTACACCTGCAGCGGCGAAAGGCACAGACTCTCGGACTCGATCGGACTGAACGAGACTCATCGCGGATCTCTGGAGTCACAGCGCACACTGGACTTACTATGGTGACGCGGCGAAGGGTGGGGGCCACCGAACACCTGACTGCAGGCAACCACCTACCACGATGCGTTCGCAGTATAACCGTCGGCTTAGGTTGGGACGCGAGTACTCGCGGTGCAGCTGGCTATATATACCGATTGCAAAGCGCGCATATACAGTATCCACTTGGATGAGCGCTCGAAGTATTCAAAAATTTCCAAATTAACTGAGTAAGAAATTTTGTGGTATATTTTTCGTTATACCCGTATGAAAAAACTTTGCAGAAAGTCCTATACGTATAATAGTATTAGCTTTATCTTTCGTTGTTAATTTTTATTTACCATATACTTTATTTTAAAAAGAACATCAAATTGTATTATATATTATATTTAATTTTAATTAACAATATATTCTTAAAATCTTGTTTAAAAAGTTTTTAAAAATTCGTGTTAAAATAAAAGGATCCGATTAGACCTGCCTTTATTTGCCGATCTACCTGTCGATTCATTAAACACACATCCGTTTTATTCAAATAATTTCAGAGCTGGGTAAAAAACGTTTCATTTTTTACTTAGGCGTACTGTTTCAAAATAAAATGTTAACATTTAAATAAGAGATAACGGACATTTATAAACGATGTACGCATTTAAATAATAGATATAATGCAATGGTATAATTCTGCATAATAATGATGTTATTTTTTGCTTGTACGACTTTTAATTATTAGAAAGAATATACTTAAGTAATTACCTACATGCGCTACTTTGCTTATCAACTTATTATCGACGTAATTTATTTTTTTGGACGTCGGTAGACCTATTGCTTTTTTTCCTTCAAATGCTTACACTTGAACAATCTAAAAATGTCACCATTTAAATATATGAATATTGAATTAAAAGTCAACAAAAAATCAATAAAACCACAATTTCGCGACCCTAAATACCACCAGCAGCTATCCAAATAAAATAAAACCTTATTGCCTATTCGAATTTCAGCACTAATAAACCGTATTAGGGAGTCGCCGACTCCGCCCCTCGAGTCCCGTGGCTCTCAGCTGTCCCGTGTCCGGAGCAAGATATACTTTCTTAGTTAAAGCTGATCGCTCCACCTCGTGGCTACGGTACAATTACACCCTTCGCACGCTAATAAAAAAGGGCAGAGCAGCAGACCGCAACGGTAGCATCTTCCTCCTCCTCCTCTGTATAGTCGAGGCGGCGGTGGGTGGAAGAAAAAAAGTCGACGCGTGACGTCGAGCCAAGAGCGAAAGAGAGACAGAGACGGACGTACAGCGGCAGGGGTCAGAGACAGAACGTGTGGCCGAGTGCCATTCGCGGCTGCTGGCGAGGTGCGCGCGCTTCTCCTCCGCCGTGGCTGGTCCTTAACCGGAGCACGCGGACGACGACGGTGCAGCAGCGTATCTATCCGCCGAGGCCCGTCGCCCACCCATGACCGGGTGGTTCCCGAGGCCCAGGCTCCGCGCGCCAGGTACACGTGACAGGCGCTTCTCGGCGACCGCAACGTGACGACGACTCCTCGCCCACCTCGCGAAGCACACTCGCTGACTCGCCGCACTAGATTTACAGCTGCTCTTCGCTGGAGTTGAAGGGGGGAGAGAGAGAGAGAGAAAACGTCGCCGGCTGCCGCGTTGCTCTCCGTTCTCGGGACCGATGCGGCGCGAGGAGCGTCCGCGGACACCTGCCCGGGTGGGAGCCAGTGCCCTGCGGAACGTCACGTGCGCTCGGACACGCTGAGCTAAGCACTCGATCGTGTCTGCTTGTGGCTGATAAGATAATAATCGGATGGACTGTGCTGGTGTAGAGGACGGTATATAACTTTCTTGTGCTGCTTGTTTCGGAGCAGGTTCCCTTCGAAAGCCTTTTCTTTTCTGGCTTGAACTTTGTGAATGTGCAAGCTAAGGTGACCGTCGAGGGTAGAGGCAGAGCAGGAGGAGCCTGAGGAACATACTTATGCTGCCAAGGATAGACTGCAGGTCCTGTAAAAGATGTCGTGGATAGCAAAATCAACGTTGACCTGGCTGCAATCGCTGGCCATCAAAATTCTGAGGACCGGACACGTGCCCAAGCACATCGCTATTATAATGGATGGCAACAGGAGGTATGCCAACAAGGCCGGAGTGAAGAAGGTGGAAGGACACTCTAAAGGGTAAAGTTGCATCATCACTGATAATTATTTAATTTGGTCTGTATTTGTTAATAGTGTTATTCAATTTTCACCTTGAATATAAAATTTCTTATATCAGTAAATAGTTGTTTTATCAAATAAGGAAAAAGAGGAACTAATTTTCTTTAAAGAGAATTTATTTTTTACGTATTTTCACTCATAAAAATTTATTTGTAATAAACATTAACATTTGTATTATTTTTCAGTTTTAATAAATTGGCGGAAACGCTTCAATGGTGTCTAGAGTTTGGCATTCCAGAAGTAACAGTATATGCTTTTAGTATAGAAAATTTTAAAAGGTCAAAAGAAGAAGTCGATTGTCTAATGGACCTTGCCAGAGAAAAATTTCAAAGGTTACTAGATGAAAGGTAAGATCTATTTTTTAAAAACTTATATCAACATTTTATAGGTGATTTAGATGATAACATAACAATCTATTTTAGAGAAAAGATAATGGAGCATGGCGTGTGTATAAGGGTGATAGGTAACTTATCCCTGGTACCACCAGATTTAAGAAAAATTATGTTAGAAGCAATGAGAATGAGTAAAGATAATAATAAAGCATTTTTAAATGTTGCATTTTCTTATACATGTAAGTACATTGATTATTACTTTAGTTATTTTACTTTAAATATTATATCGTGATTTAATTTTTAGCAAGAGATGAAATTACAAATACTGTGAAGGATATTGTCAAAGGTGTAAAAAATGGAGACATAAATACAGAGGATATAGATCAGAATCTCTTTTCCAAGTGCCTTTACACGCACAACTCTGAGGATCCAGATTTACTTATAAGATCTTCTGGAGAGATTCGTCTTAGTGACTTCCTAATGTGGCAAGTATGTACCTCGATCATACAATAATTTCAGTTATTAAAAGACAGATAATTTTATTATTTCTATGGTTTTAGACAAGCTGTACATGTATTTATTTCACAAAAAATCTTTGGCCTGAGTTTAGCGCTTGGGACCTGATTTATGCAGTGTTTTACTATCAAAGGTGTTATAGTGATATCACAAAACTGAAGAATGATTGCCAAGATAATGTTTGTGTATTGAATAAGAGAACTAGTAGTTTTGTTGATAAATTACATCAGAAAAGAGATATGATGCTGGAAGACATGTGTCCCATGCCAAGTGTGAAATTGATGAATGGAAAACATTAGCTCAAGAATTATTATTTTTAAATCAGTTGTTGGTGTCAAGTCACTGTGTGCAAATTACATGAAAATATTAAATTGTAAATAAGCAAGGCAAGCTCAGTACTTTCAGTTGAAAAGCCTATCAATAATATTGTGCAAATGATTTTTATGGCTTTTAAGATGAAAAACATCTTTAGAAAATTATTAAAATTAGTATATTTTTACAACATTATATACATAGTCCATAATAAGAACAGCATATATTTTTTGTAATGAATTTTATTGACTTCTTTTTGTATAAATTTCATGTATAAATCATATCTTTAAAAAAAATATTTCATTTTCAAAATACAGTTAATTTGGAAAACATGAATTCAGATATTGCACGTAAATAGATTTTGATATTGAATTAATATAATTTATGTACAAATATAAATATTTGATTTAATGTATATATAATCATGATTTATGTACATTTCAAGACTTGTGTCATGTATTTGTAAAACCTGGAAAACATGATTGAAAATTCTTATTAAAAACCAAAATTAGTACTTGTAATTGTAAAAGCAACAGCGTTTTTTCAATTCATAAAATAATATTTATCAAACATACGCAATTTCGCTATTTTCATTATAATTATCCTTCTTTAACCGATATTTAAAAAATCAATGCAATTGTTAAAACTAATCACAGTTACATTTTTTTAAATTTGTGATTTTAATATATTTCACTACACTATTATTTTCTACTGATACTAAAAATTATTTATTATGAGAAATTAAAGAATAAAATAAATAATTTTTATTCTACAATAACAAAAGTTGTTTGATATAACATCAGCATAAATATTGCATATGGAAGAATGAACTTCAAACATACTGACTAATACAAATTTCCCAAACGTCTTTAAAATTAGACTATTATAACAAATGAAAATACACAATTTTTCTATAAATGCACAAATAATAATGTAAATTTCAATTTTTTACATTTCATTAACATTAAAAAAAATAATCACGTTTGGGAAACAACACTGTAGACACTACAGCGACATAAGGTAGTGTGCATAAAACAGGTGTAATACTTTTGTCCACTCATTGCCGATCTAAATATTCTTTGTTAACAGTACATGAAAAATTCATTAGGCTCACTCAAACAATGAAACTTTAAATTTACTTCCGCTGATGTGAAATTAAATAAGTAGCTTTAAAGTGGAGAAAAAGACTGATTTACCGTTTATTCATGATATAAATATTTATATTTCTTATCTATGAAAAATAGATTTCATATTTTCTAATTTTGTGAAAAAGCTTTGCAAATCGTCTTTTGCCCTTATCTACCGTTCTGTACGCCTGTTAAAAATACACTTTTACGATAATAACAAGGTACATTTTTATACAATGTTAATAAAATATAACACTTAGGAGACATTGATTCATTCGTAAATTGCAGACAGTTTAATTATGAATTAAAAGAATTCATAATTTTTTTTTAAACAACCGAAAAATCATAAAGAAAAGATTATTTATTATTATTTAAACAATATTCGAGCGTTGCTACTTCCCTTGAATCTTGCATAACGGGAATCTTATTATGCACATATGCTTAAAACTTGCGATTAGTAAAAAGAAATCGCCACTGGGTGACTGCATTCAAATAAGGTGTTTGCAGTATTTCATGCGTGCATTTCCGCACACACTACTCTCTAAAATTTTCAGAGCGAGCCGTACAATTATTCATCGCCGAGTGTAAATCGTACAAAAAAATCATATCCGCTATGATCAGGAAAAAAAAATAAAAAATCAAAAGCTTTTATAAAAAAAAATCGTACACATGATTAATACAAAATTTCTCTTAAAAACACGACCATTGTTACCGCGACAAAATAAAATACAAGTTCCGACTTATACGAACAACCTTATTATTAATCGAGGCACTTCTACGTGCTGCGACCGACGTAGCGATAATCGCGTGTAACACTTTCGTAAAAGTTCACCCCTGTCTGAAAAAAGGGTTCAGAGAGTGTTCGACCTAGAGTACTCTATGCCCTGTTACTTGGAGTTGTAAGCGGAGTAGACCTTCCTGGGAGTGGGCTGTCGTTGCCTGGCGAGGAACGACTGGCCTTGGCCGGAGCTGAGGGCGGCCAGCCTCTGGTCCACGGCCTCGCGGTGCCTGGTCAATCCGTACTGATAGAACGCCGAGATCATGAGCTTCTCCTCCATCTCGCGGATGAGCTTCATCTCCTTGCAGGCGCGCTCCATCTCCTCCACGGTCTTGCGCTTGTCGCTGCCGTCGCGGTTGCGCAGCATCTCCGACGGCGACTGGGGATTGCTGCCCTGCTGCTGCTGGAGCTGCTGCTGCTGCTTCGGATCCAGGATCTTGATGACGCTCTTGGCCTTCTCCACGTACTTTTTGTAGCGCTCCTCGAGCGAGGCCAGCTCGCACTCCTTGCGCGACAAGCTCTCTTGTAGGCTCAGCACTTTTTGCTTTTGGGATTGCAGACTGCTCTCGCGCTCCTCGTTGTGTAGACTCAGACGCTCGCACTCCGTTTGCAGGCGGCGCAGCTCATCTTGCAAGTGCAGAAGTTTGCTTTGCTCACTCTTGGACTCAGAGGCCTGATTGCCTGTCAGCTCTTCTAATTTTGTTTCTGAAAATATTAAAGGTTTTATTAAATTTTGTTGTGTTGTCATACGCTAATCATCTGTAAAAAATTCTAATTTGTACAGACAAGTTATATTTTAATGTTTATAAAGCAAAAGGAATTGAATTTTACCTAGTTCTAATATTCTCTGGTTAGCTTTGCGGTGTTGTCCTCGTAGATTATCTAGTCTTTCTTCTGAATCTTCTAATAAGGCCTGCATGGGTAGCTTATCATCGCTACCCTTTTGTTGATTCAATTTAAGCATTTTATTTTCATGTTGCAAAAGCACAAGCTTCTCTTTTATCGCAGGTGGTATAATTTCTGTATTTACAACTGCTTCATCAGTACTCAAATTTCCTACATTTTCTACTGTATTTAGTTGAGTACATTTTAATTCTTCGTTAGTTTCTTTTAAGGCATCACGTTCAATAATTAATCTATCTCTTTCACGTTGAACAGCGCCTAACTGAGCTTCAAGTTTTTTTGTTTCATACTCGAGTTTATCACACTTATTGCTCTGTTCGTCAAGTTTGTGAGCAGTTTCTGCAAGTTGCTTTTTGCATAATTCTAGATGATTTCTCAGCAAACCTGATTTCTTCACTTCTTCTTCATAATCAATTTTATGCTGAAGATATTCTGTATTTTTATCTTCCAAAATTTTTACCTGTCTTCTTAAATCACTAAAGTCTTCCATTTTCTTCTTGTAAGACTCAATTGTCAACTCATATTTTGCTACTTTATCCGCAGTTTCCCTTAAAGCATCAACCTCATCTTTTAAGTGATTAGCTTCGTCAGCTGCTTTTTGGAGGTCCATTTGCTTCATCTGAAGTTCCAATATTTCTTTCTGTAATAATTCGACTTTCAATCTGTAATCATCTCGCGATGTTTCTAGCTTGAACATTTCATCCTTGAGAGCATCTAGTTGCTTTCGAAGCCCAGAATATTTAAGACTAGTTGGAGCTCCAGTTTCTTCTGGATTTTCAAATTCATCTAATCTTTCTAGCAACTTTTTATTTTCAATTTGTAAAGTGTTTCTCTCTTCTAGCATAAGAGATAGCTGTTGGTCAAGTTCGTGGCACCTTTGAGCCATTTGATCCTTTGCGTCTATTGCACACTGTAGTTCAGTCAAAAGTCTCTGCTGATTTCCATCGGCTACATCGAAGGACTCAAAATTTAAACTAGCTCCAAGACTGAGACCATGCGGTCTAGGCCCGTGCATACTGACATCTAATTCTTGAATACTCTGCATAATTACCTACATAAACATATGTTCGAATTTGTTACATAAAATAATTTATGCACAATAATTAAGTGTAAAAAAGACTAATTACCCTTTGCACTGCCTCTTCCATCCCCATAATGCGAGTGATATAATACTGTTTCTCATTACAATTGACGGCGCAGCCCAGGACAAGCTGCAAAAGCCTCTTGAGCTCGTGGCTGTCGCAGTGCTCTCCAATCTTCTGGGCATCCGGCTTGATGTAGCCCGAGAACTGCTGGTTCAGGCACTCGACGTAGTACTCGATGACCGCCTCTATGATCTTCTTCAGATTGCTGACTTTGAGCCGCCAGTTGGTGCCCACGTCCGACTTGATCTTGGAGTTCCAGGCGGCGGTGAACCACTCGGGTGCGATCTGCCTGAGGGCCTCGGCCAGGGCCACTCCGTTGCTGATGTCTTCGGCGGTGGTGTGCGGCGCCCTCAGGTCGAAGGTGTCCAGCCACTTGATGAGGCTGCTCAAGTGCTGATCGCTCATCCTTGCCGATTTTCTCTCGCCTCGACGTCAGCAGCGAGCTACTCCCACGCGCCCACCTCTGAAACGCGCGTACACTGCGTTTCGGTGAAATCTTCCGCTCTCACTCGCGCGACGAAGTGCGCTCGCCTCCTCCTCCGATTCACTCCTTTTCTTTTTTTTTTTTGTTCTCCCGTTTTCGCTTTTTTCCTCTTTCTCTCGGAGTCACACAGCGTGAAGGGGCTTGGGCGAAGGCACCATTTTCGGCGGGCGAGCTGTGCGCGACGCTCTGTCGAGGGCCTCCTTTCAGAGAGATAAAAACGGAGCCGCCGATGATTGATCGATATCGCGGCCGCTCGCCGATGACATGTTTCTATTTTTTTCGCCTCTCCTTTGCTCGCTCGAGGACGCGACCGAGGCGTGCTGCGGGCGACGACTGCTCGGCGCGACGCGACAGACGACGTCGCACTCGCGGCCAGCGCGTGACGTCATCCCATCCGGACCCCAAGTCCCTGTGGAAGTGGCACAACAACGCGATACGCGCACTGAAAGCGGACGGCTACATATACATATAGCTATATGGCCTATATAGGACTGTTATCTGTTATTATTGTGCCTGTAAGTATATATATGTATACCTACAGTTGAAATTTTGAAGCGGAGATATGGTTGGTAGAGAACAGAGAACTGCTTTATCAGTGTGTACGTCGATACGCTGTGTCCAGGAGTTCTGCGAAATGCGAATTGCGATCGATATAAACAGTAAACATGTTGCAGGCGGTATAGAGCACGTAATTTAATGTGTACAAGTGTATTGAGCGACCGGCCTGGAGGCGGATCATTGATTTCTAATGGTTCCGTGTGATTGAGACTTTTGACTACGCCGTTTCGGTGATTGCGTTAAGATTTTATCAGGATTGACGAATTTCGGCTCGAATTGAATTGTGGTGGTGTATAATTAACTATTTAAAGCTGCTCAACTGTAAGGTAATTAATATTCACTGGAATATTTAACCTAATTTTCGAAAAATCTTGCAAATTTCATATTTCTGATAGTTAAACATTCTGTCCAAATGAAAATTTACAAAAGATATACTCAAATCTAAACATTGGTAAAAAGCTGCAAAATATTTCTGTAATAAAATATTCTAAATTTTGTTAACGAATGAAATATTTTACAGAAATGGCGGAGTCTACGCTTTTTACTATCAAGAACTGCGAAGAAAGTAAAGAAGATAATAACAAAGAAAATGAAAAGGACTCATCAGTCGATCTTTCTAATAATGCAAAAGAAAAAAATGAAAGATCTTGCTTTTACAAGAAACCAATCAAGAAAAGCAATATTAGACTTATGTGTGATTTTACTGAAACACCCCAAGAAATTCGAAGACAAAAGCTGTTGTCGTATCAGAAAAAGTAAATACTTAATTATTTAATATTTAAGTTATTTAATTTATTTAATAGTATTTTATAAACAATTATAATTAAATTATTGATTTATTTTAGAAGCAGAAATGCTTTGTTTAATGCAGCTCGAGGATTGTTTGCGGAAATTCTTAATTTAGAAAATGGCGAATTAATGGAAGAAATGGACGAAGTGAAAGAAGTGGAAGAAGTAGTAGAGGAGGTAGATTTGGAAGAGTCGCGTGAATCAGAGGAGATGGATGTTGAAGAGATAGTAATTAAGATTAAAAGACATAGATATTCATATTATGCTAACAGGCTTATGATGTCAGAATGGATGTTAGAAGTTCCTCAAGACTTAGCAGATAAGTGGATTATGGTTCCTTGTCCTGTAGGAAAGCGAGTATTAGTATTGGCTTATAAGGTATGTCAATATTTTGAAATTAAACTAGATTTTCTTTTATTTTTATTTGTACTTGTGCGACATATCATACTTTTTTGTATTTTCAGGGATCTACAAAAATATATAACAAACAGGGAATGTTTATGTGTAAATTTAATTCTGTGCTTCCTGGTGGAAGTTACAGGACTAACAATAGAAATTTGTGTACAATATTAGATTGTATTTGGATAAAAGAAGAAAAAAAATGTTATGTTTTAGATGTTATAGCCTGGTCAAGTCAAGAAATGGTGAATTGTGAGGTACTTTATTTTTTATACAAAATACTTTGGCAGTACTTTCCTTTATTTCTATTTTTTAATTAACATAAAATATTTTTTAGAGTGAATTTAGGTTCTTTTGGATAAAATCCCGAATGGAAGAAATAAGTGAATTAATTGAGAAAAAGGAAGGCATTAATGATATTTCATTTTCATTCTTACCAACTATGAATTGTAGTGAAGACTTTTACCCTTTCTTAAAGAATTTGCCAGAATCATTTACTATAGATGGATTATTATTTTATCACAAAGAAGCACATTACACAGAAAATAGGACACCTCTTGTTACATGGTTAAAAACATATATGTTGCCAGACGCTTTGGGAATAACTGTGCCAGAACCGTATGATGAAAAACCAAGCAATTATATAGATTTTCAACATCATGTACAAAAAGTTCTTCACAATGAAAAAATGAAAATTCAAAATAAAAATAGGAAAAAGGGAAAAAGGTAAGGCTTAAAAAAAATAATTATCTTAATTTCAATTAATTTAAACTTACAATAATTTATAAAATAAAAAACTTAAATATTTTTTTAGATTTCCCAACCAGAAAACTCCAGAAAAAGGAAAGGAACAAAATATGTCGTCCACTACACAAGAAATCATGGAATAATATTTTTTAATAAATTGAAAAATTTGTAAATACTTAATTATTAATTTATAAATGTAACATTTTGTTAGTCCATTTATGAGTAACAAAATGTCTTGCTCTCAGTACAACAGACATAAGAAACAAACTCAGATTTTAATTGTTTATATTTTACGAACGTTGATAACTAGATTAATTTCTTTTTATCAAAAATAATCTAACTTCAAGTATATGTAAATTATATTTTCGTTTGAAAAAATATGACTTAAGAGACACAAGTGAAAAGTCATACTTAAAATAAAGATAACTATTTCGAAATACTGAGTTGTGTTGGATTCATATGCAATGCATCCAAAGCTTTTTCATTCAAATACCTTAAAACAGTATTCATAGCATCGACATTAATTACTTTCATCTAAAATACAAAAATCAAAAATAAAGTTACAAAATAAAATAACATTAACCGGTAAAAAGTTCCAGTAAAAAAGATACTTAAATAATATAAATACCTTGCTCTCTGCGATTGTAATTGAAGGCAGCTGCAATTTATAAAGCGTACAAAGACCCAACTGTAAACTGTAAATTTCCAGTATCTGATGATGCAAAATCTCGTGAAATTTTGCAACTTCGTGTGCATCAATTTTATCATTTTCCTCCAAGACCCTACAAAAGAAAGTTCATGAAACACTTAGACCTTCAAGTCACTCATCAGCGAATTTGCAGTAAAAGAAGCAGTGACATCTCACGACTCACGTGTTCCACAGCTCAATGATAGTCTTAACGAGGAACTTGATGCTGAGGGTCTCTGTATTGGGCAGCCCGGGCACGGTGTACTCGAGCCTGAGTTCGTCGCTGTCGCGCGCCGTGTCCTGGCCGCCGCCCGGGCTGAGGACGATGGGCAGCAGCCAGGCGAGGTCCTCCGGCGTGGCCGGCAGCTGCAGCAGCATGCAGTCGAACATGCGGCCGAGGGTCGCGTGGACCGCGCGCATCGTGTTCGCCGTGCCCCGGCACAGCAGCAGCGGCAGCTGCGTCGCGTGCTCCATCGCCTGGTCCAGCGGTTCCGAGTGCCAGGACAGCAGGTAGCCCTGGTACACACTCGTCTGCTTCTCCTTGTCCCTCACCTGGGCGTGCACCTCTATCTGGAAATCGTTAGGGTGAAAAATCGGTTTGACTTGATTTTCTTCTTGTATTTTTTGTACCTTAACGACAGGATGATCGGTTTCCTTGGGCCTCTGCACGTCTAACACGCTGACTTTAGCTTCGTAACTGACGTCCTCCTGGGTTAGCATGCAGGCTACTTCTTCGCGCAATTTTTTTGCGTACTGCTTCAGTTGCACTTCGTCGTCGACTTGAAAATTGAAAAGTGCCGAAACTCCCCAAATGTTCCATGTTTGCCTCAGAAAAACTATTAAATTGTAATTTAAGGTGAATAAGTCTTATTTTGCATCTATCTTTACGATATGCGTTAAAAAAAAAGAAACAATAAATAAACATGTCGTAGTAAAAATAAAGAAGCATCGGATATTTTATTTACTTTATTTCCTAAATAATCCTGTTATAGTCTCCAAATATTAGTCATCTCCTGACCTTGGAAAAAATACACTCCACTGACAGATAAAACAGTTTCGGTGAATGAAGTCGTTTCGGAGCAACGATATTACTCCAAAAAAAAAGAAAGGATCGTAAAAGAAGGCAAAAGGTCAAATTGCTTCGAGGTTGATCCGCGAGTGAAAATTTATTTAACTCACTCTCGAGGTCGAGGAGAGGATCGTCCTGGGCCTCCCCTTCGGGCGAGACGGCCACGCTCTTGGAGACGAGGTGGAAGAATTTGCGCGTGGCCCGGATGCCGGTGGTACGGGACAGCAGCCCCGTCTCGCTGCTCCTCGAGGAGTTACTCTCCATTCTCGTTTATTTTTTGCAGGCGTTAATAATAAAACGCCCACCAGCCACTCGCTCGGTGGGAAAACATACTGCGGCACAGCAGAAGCAACTGACATCGAGACAGGCGTGAGACTCCAAAACGCGCGCTTTTGACACCAACGCACGGCTAACCTTACCCGGCGTTGTGCGGGAGTTGCGCATGCGCGCGGCTTATGGCGCGAAAACACTATTATTTGAAATGTATGAAACACTCTACTACTTGTTGTTTTATATGAGTGAGTGAATTTTTGTAGATATTGCTTGTAGATACGAATAGCAAGTTTTATCAAATTAAACAATACATTTTTTTCGTATTTTTTGTATTGAATTTGAGTATATCGGCATTTGATGCAAGTGATTTATCTGATTAAATACATGAAAAAAAGTAACTTGTATCATCGATTGAGCCACTGCAGTAGCTTTTCAGTCTTCCAAAGGTTAACTGGGGTATTAATTAATATAATAAAAAGAAAGTTTGTTTTGTTTTCTCAATCAAATTATTTATTCAACATACTTTTATATAGATTTTTCAACATTAAACGCCAACAAAATTTACGCAAATAATAATTTTTCAACAGCGTGAAGATCAGAAGTATTAGATCATGCTAAAGAAGAGTCGATACATATAAGCCAAAGAAAGTGTACATCTCCTGTTGTGATTGTTAAATCTGCATCTGGGGTGTATTACTGGGTGCGACAGGATAATAATGGATTCCATCACTTGCACTCACACGGCTCACACTTGCACTGGGTGCCGGATGACTTGCACCCGCATTTATCTGCAAAAAGGAGGTAAAATCATTATTTTTTTGTAAATAATTTACTTTCTTTTAATGATACTTTTTTGCGGTCAAAATGAGGTATAATTGGACAATTTTTTAACGATAATACAAAAATAATTGCTTATAAACTGTAGATTATTATGTATATCCTTTGAATGAATCATCTAATTTAACAATAAACTTTTTAAAAATAGGTTCTAAATTTCTACTCGCGTAAGTATTACGCAATTTTCTTTTCCACCGTCTGAATTTCTCTCCGGCAGTCAAAGCTACCGGATGCAACAATCAAGGCATAACGGCTCGCGAAGAAAATTCGCCGGCAGTATAACTTCGCGGTCGCCATTAAAATAATAGATAAAAGCGGACGAAAATGAGCCTCGACAGAAGTGAAACTATGCAATCAGTTGGACAATGCGCTGAAGTTTCTCTCGATGGCATTAGCTGCTCGAGCGACCCACGCCACCGTAAAAGAAAAACTACCCGGCAGATTGGGCGTTTTCTTTGCATCACGAGGAAGGAGAGCCGGCGCATCTATATATAACTCGGCAATAACGGAAGGCGTTGACCGTCGCGGAACGGAGAAAGTTGTAAAGGCGTAAGAACGATTAATCGCTAATTTTGTTAATTTTTATGTTTTACAGTTTATCCCTCTTCAGTGGAAAACAATAGATAATATTAAAAGTACAAAAAAAGGTAATTGTCTTTATTATAGACCGACTTAAATTACGTTTTTCAATTATCGAACACTGGAATATAGCATTACTATTTAATATTTTTCCTTTTATCATGTTTAAATGACAATACTATATAATTAACTAACTGATTGAATAAATATATAAATATAAAAAAAATAAATAAACATTTAAATCGACAAATAAATTAAAGAATAAAAGTGCGTTGCGACTGAAAATTACCTCCGCAGCTTCCCTCGCTGCACTTGCAGTTGTCGCCGCAGCTGCAGTTCTGGCACTTGTCTGAAAACAGAAATCACACATTATACATACACTCGTTAAAAAGTCACACCTTCGCGTGGGAAATCGATTATCAGCTTCTGTAGTTCTCAATTTTCAGCCAACAATTAACCCCCGGCGCGAATGGAAATTCCCCGCGGACGTTCTAATGCGCGTCGACCGCGAAAAAAAAAAAGACCTACCCATCAGCGGTAATTGCGAGCGAGCTCGATCTCGAGCGACCCGTTACACGTAGCAGTAAACTCCCCGCGCAGTTCCTGCACACACACACGCACACCTTCTTGTCAACGTGCAATTAACCGCAATCGAGCCGAGCTTTTCGCGATTGGCGGTTCGGGGAGAGGAAAAAATGAAAATTTTTTCGCGGAGTGTATAAGGAAAAATCCCATCTTTGCGTGTCTCGTCGTTATTCTCTTGGACGCGAAATTGCAGGGGCTGCGTGGGAGATGATTTTCCGCGGTGGTGTACCTATATGTGTGCGAGCGCATTCCGCCGCGATCGAAATTCTCCCACGAGTGCGCGACGCCGTGTAATTGCATTCCTCGCGATCGCTCGCCCCTTCCTTTTTTTCTCTTGGGCGACGCGACGCGCCTCCGCGCGTTATTACGGCGACGGTCGCCAGCCTTGAACTTTAATCGAATTTGACGAGGGGATATAGGTGCGAGCCCGGTCCTATTGTTGAGTACTTGATGCGCAATATTGTTTTATTAGTGATTCGTCGAAACAGTGTTTTTATTTTGCGGTTGATTTTTTAGATTGTCAGTATAAAATTTAAAAGGGTATACATGAAACTATAAATTTAACGAAAAAAGTTAATAAATTTTAATTTGACGAATACGTTACTTTTAAATTATCTATAAAAAATTGAAAATTGTAATAAACTAATAGTCCACACATTTAATTTAACAATTATTTTTTTAAATTTTGTAGATTAGGAACACTTTTAAATTTGACCAATCGCGGAAATAATGTTAACTTGAAACTTTTTGTGTCAGTAATCAGGATGTACGGGAACAACAGTTTATTTCTTGTTTATTCAATATTCAATTCAATAGTTGCAGTGCTTGTGATACAATCCCATTGTACTCGCTTTTTACTTTGAACAGATGTAGAACGAGGGTAAAAGAACAAACAATTCTGAATGTACACGTAGATATACTGTGAAACGTAGTAACGAAACGGAAGGAAAATTTAAGCCGTCACTTTGCGCCGTTTTAAAATTAATTCAATCTTTCAATTTACAGTAATTTCAAAGCAATTAGTTTCAATCTCGACATTACGGGACATTTCACTCGGTGCAGTAACTGACTAAATCTCAAGTTGCAGCTCTTACATTCCTTTCTACTCCGCCTTACTTCGTTCAAAAAGGAAAATTTAATTAAGATTCTCTTTTCTTATCAAGCGACGATTAAACGAAGTTTATACCGCTTCTTGCGGAGCGGCGAAAATATTTTTTAATACCAAGGAGCAATTTTCTTCCCTCGTAAAACAAAGTCTGTGCAAATAAGCAGATACGCAATTATCGAACAACGAGCGATAGTTTCGCCGGCGTTGCGCGTGCAGTCGCGTACACTCCGGCGATCTCCGCACAGAGCCTAATTGCATTGTGTTTCTCAGAAAGCGCCGAGCGATCGATAGTTTTTGCGGGCAGGAAACAATTCGTCTCGCGGCGCGACGTGGACTCCGGATGAATCACGCGAAAAATCGCGCAAATGTACGGCGAAATCGACATTTTTTTCTGTAAATATATCAACGGTATCGAAGATAACTCGGTTTTCTTTTGCTTGAATCGTTGCTTCGATAAGGCGCTGCACCCCGGAAGGTACCGGTAAATATGCCTCGGTATCGCTGCGGTATTGACACGCGAGAAATCAATTTGCGCGATGGAGATTCTTTTATCTCCGGTTTATCGCTCGGGTGGAGCGAATTTCTTGGAATCCCGTGCATCGGATGCATTCGAAGGGGCGATGATTTAACTTTCCAATTAAAAGAAAAAAATGAGATCGAGAACGTAACATTGCTGTAATTGGAGCGATTAACGGTTTTAATCATGTTTTTTTGCAAGATGTATTTTGTTGCGTTTCATGCGGTTATAAAAAGAAGCTTTCGAATAATTTAGTGACAAGCGAGTATGAAATAATTCGCGAATCGATTACGTAAACTAAAACTACAATTGATATCTACGTAACGTTTTATTTTCATAAATTTTTAAAGCATGCAGTTAATGATTTTTTAGTAAGAAAAGAACCTTTAATTATATGTGTATTATAAATAAATGATGTGCTAGAAATTAAATATTGCTTAAGGATTAAGTTAAATTAAATTAGTAGCTTTTAAATAAAAAAAAATTGAATTAGTAAATGTACATGCAAGTAAACAAATTCACATAAATTTGTTCCTCTAAAGATGAAAGAATTAGTGAAAATCTTCAGAATGCATTAATTAGTATAATTTCACTATACCATTGATAGAAAACTTGATATTAATTTTTAGAGTATAACTTCTGATTTTCACTAATTTAGCTACACGGGTACTTTACAATAAAAGAAAAATCTTTACTCATGAATACTTCACCGAACACCAATCAAACGCGCCCTATACTCAATAATCGATCCTCACCCAAACGTAAGCCCCCGGCTCTTGTAAAAACATCGCACTCACATCGTATAACGCCTCCCTCCAAAAAGAAAAAGCAAGCTAACAAAAATAATCCTACGCAGTAACCCAAGTGAAATCAAATCGAATCTCCACCGATTGCAATCGCGACTCCTTTTTCCGTACTCACCCTTGCACTTGTCGCAGTCGGGTCCCGGCATCTTGTCTCCTGGCTTCCTGTGCTCGCTCGGATCAGTAGAATGTATCTGCTCGCTGGCTGGCGGCTGACTGTACGCCGCTGTGCCGGCGGCCCGGCGTTTTATCGATCGCTCCCCTGCACCGCGGCGGCCGCCCGCCCCCGCGGCCTCGCGAGCGCGCGCCGGCTTTTTGCGCGCGGCGAAAAAACAGGCACTGGCCGACTTTTTCTGCGCGCCGCACTTTTCGAAACTACACTGCCGCTTACGCGACTCGCTGTAATTCAATTTTCGCGGGGTGAATTTTTTTCTTCTACTTTTTTTGGCGTCGATATTCGCTTGAGTAGTAGTTTTGATTTTGGAATTTTTTGTGCAGTTTTTTTAATATTCCTTAGTTTTTTATATTTGTTGCTTTTCGTCGAATATTTTAATTTTGAGTTTTTTTTTTATTTTGTATGGATAGTGTAGAAGATGTGGAGGGTGGGGAGGGAAGAAGATAGAAACAAGATAAATTCGTTTTTTAATTAACTAACGGTTGAAAAGTTGCAGCAAACGCATTTTTAGAATGGAGGATAAGGAATCCTTGTCGGTGTGTGAAAAGAATTCGCTAGGTGCATAATGAACATTCTTTTTCTTAGAAGATTATTTAGAGACTTGGAAAGATTTGCACAATACAATTTTTTTTTATCTGACGCGTACAACTCGCTTGGAAATACAATGTTCGTTTTGACGTTAAACAACATATTTTTGCACATTTTCAAAATGTTTAAGTTAAACTTTAAGTAGAAATTTAAAACGGCTTCTCCTTGTAAATATTTTGAGATGGGTGGGCAAGCGGCAATTATAAATAATTGATTCCGTTTTATAATGGGCATCTCGGACACGCGCTGCTGTAAATTTTTACGCTTATTAGCAATTGGACGGATCATAATTTAATAGGTTCCATGAACAGCTGGTTAATTAAGCTATATTGCCACTTAATTAACCGCATCACCGTTAAATCAGGTACTTTACTACTTCAGCCAGGAAGTCAAGTAAATAAAGGGGTACACCAGACGTACCACATGACAACAGCTTATTCTATAATCGTTCCGATCCGTAAATCTTTTAGAATGAATTTCAATTTGTTCTCTTAATTTACCTATCATTAAAATATCTCTAATTTTTGTTTCTATCAAATACCACGCTTTCGTACTCCTTTTATAAAAAAAAAATAAATAAATTTATTTTTCCTTCTTTTTTTTACAAAAAAAATGTAGCCTCACGTGATACGACAAAGTAGACTTGCTACAGTCGGTCGGTCGAAAAGCCGCGAAGGAGCAAGCGCAAGGCCGGTGAAGCAACAGGAGCGTTGAATTTAGATCGCGCGCACGCGGTCGCGTAAAAAGTCGCCGTTTCCGTTTTTTCCCTGGCGTTTGTCGTGCGACCGCTTCACGGTCCTTTCGACTCATGTATCCACGTCGGTTGGATTTCACTTTTCTGGATCTTCGATACAGAAAATTTTCGAACCGTTCGGCCACACCATTAGACTACAGTTTTTCGTGATTTTATTAAATGTCTACGGTTTCAAGAAAAAAAAAATCAATATTTTTGACATGTTTAAATATACTATGTTGATAAGGAATTTATTACGTTTTATTATTTAAAAATATGTGAAAAAACAAATTTAAACTTTTCTTTAAAACAGTAAATTTATAATCAATTGGATTAAAGAATCAATGGAAGTAAAGAAATGGTTGAGAATAAATTACTGTAGTAACATACGTTTTAATTTAGAACCCATCTTTATTTATTGTGTACATAATTTGTATTATAATGCATTTTTATGAAGAAATGCAATTTAATAACTAGAATTTATAAATATATTGACCCTCAATATACGAAATGCACTAAACTACTTATTTCATAACATATTAATACAAAAAAAATATAGGAATGATAGTAATTTACTCCTCGATCTAGCATGCGCAAGACGACTTTTCACTCTTTTTGGTTTGTCCGGAGCAATCAGTGCAACACTTACAGTTACCCTCACATTTGCATATCTTCGATTTATCTATAACAAAAAGAAGAGATTGATTATTTCATGCCATTTTTACATTATTGTCGATTCTAAATATTGGAAATAATTATCTTACCCCCACAAGCTGCGCAGCATTTGCAATCACTACCGGATCCGGTCAAGTCGACTACGACTGTGGGAGTTGATTCCTTGCAGTAGCATTTCACAACGGCATCGCCTTTGGGAGTCGTGACCTTAACTAGGCAGCAGGCATCCTTGGATTTCTTCGAGCACCCGGAGCAGCACTTGCATTCACCCTTGCACTTGCATACCTTGCTGTCGTCTGTATAAACAAAAAATCAGTTTTCCTTAGCAATAACATACAAAAAAATTTATTCGTAGATATATTTTAAAAATAGTCTAGATTACGTACCCCCGCATGCTGTGCAACATTTGCAGTCTGCCTTAGTTTCAGCATCAGTAGAACTACAGCAGCAGCAGCACTCACAGTCTTTGCCACATGTGCACGCTTTGGTCTTATCTACAGAAAGTTAAAAAAGTAAGTTTTTTTTTATTTACCTAGTTAAAATCGAATCGAAAGCTGTTTGATCATCTTTTTTTTTAATATATACCTCCACAAGCTTCGCAGCATTTGCACGATCCGGATTTCGCGTCGCAACAGCAGCTCTTCTTCTCTACTGATTTAGGCTCTTCCGAACAGCAGCAGCAGCATTTGCAGTCATCGCCGCATTTGCAATCCTTGGTACCATCTGTTGAATATATACAAAATTGAAAAAGTGTCTTACTATTTCTAATTTATTGCTCTTAAATGGCAAGGTATATTTTCAAATGATTATTACCACCGCATGCCTCGCAACACTTGCAGTCTCCACTTTTACCGACGCAACAGCAGCTCTTTTTGCCGGCTTCCTTAGTGCTGCAGCAACCGCAACATTTACAATTGTCCCCACACTGGCAATCCTTGGACTTGTCTATTGCAAACGAAAAAAATAAGAATTTAGAATTTGTATAAAATTAATCTATCTCAAAAAGTTTGCAATGTTTTTAAGATAACTAAAATTTTATACCTCCACAAGCGTCGCAGCATTTGCATTCTCCAGATTTGGCGCTGCAGCAGCAGGTCTTCTTTCCGTCTTTACCGGAGGCTTCAGTGCCACAGCAGCCGCAGCATTTGCAATTCTCGCCGCACTTACAATCCTTGGACTTGTCTAATGGCAAATACAACATAATGATGTAAAAATATATACAAAACCGATAAATTTAGAACATTTAGGATTATAAGTTTTAAAGAAATTGCGATCATACCTCCGCAAGCATCGCAACATTTGCAGTCTCCAGATTTAGCGCTGCAGCAGCAGACCTTCTTTCCAACTTTACCGGAGGCCTCGGTGCCACAGCAGCCGCAACATTTACAATTCTCGCCGCACTTACAATCCTTGGACTTATCTAAATAAAATTTAAACAGAACATTTTAAATTACTTAAAAAATTCACAGACTAAACGGATTAACGTTTAAATCTTGAAACAACGGCAACCGTACCTCCGCAAGCTTCGCAGCATGAACACTCGCCAGATTTAGCGCTGCAGCAGCAGGTCTTCTTTCCTCCAGACTTGTCGCAACCGTCGCAGCATTTGCACTCACCCTCGCACTTGCACGCTACTTTTTCATCTACGATTAAAAATCATTCATTTTATATTAATGATGTAGGTAGTATTATTATCATTATTTTTTTTAATTAATACGGAGCAATTAGTACCTCCGCATGCAGTGCAGCACTTGCAAGCCCCGGTGGCCTCGGCGGCGTCCTTCTTACTGCAGCAGCAACAGCACTTGCACTCCCCTTCACATTGACAGTCTGCGGACTTATCTGCAAATTTATATTTAATGAGTTTATTCGGCAATGAAACATACAAACATATATACAGAACGTTGCTTTATCTTGTGTTTTAATTTTAAGAAGATATTTACCTCCACACGCTGAGCAACACTCGCATTTCTTGCCATCCTTCCCGGCGCAGCAGCACTGCTTTTTCTTCTGAGACGTTGAGCAGCAGACCTTCACTGCAATGCAAAAACAAACGATAAATATAAATATAGCGCTGTTATCCATATAAATTTTTTTTATTAAGGAGGAAAAGATAAATTTGAGCGTGATCGATAAAATACTTTTATAATCGGACGAACTGCGCGGGAAAATTTTCGCAAAAAGAAACAGGTATAAGCTTATACGCACCTCCGCTGAGGCTGGGTACTTTGACGATGACGCAGCAGTCCGGCTTTCCGGATTTGCGGTCCCCACAGGCGCACTCGATGGTTTTGGCGTCCTTTTCGGAGACGATCTTTACGCTGCAGCAGGAGCCCTTTGACTTGCTCTTGGGCTTAGAGCAGCAGGCGTCCTTTGACTTGCCCTCTGACTTCGGGCAGCAGGAGCAGCACTTGCACTCGCCCTCGCACTTGCACACATCTGATTTTCCTGTTAAAAATGAGAAATCTTTAAGCAGTTGGAAATAATAAAAAATGAAAATTTATTTCCTGTAAATATGAGTGAAAAATATTACCGTAATAATTCATATATCAAGTCACAGTGAAATATTATTTGAAAAGAATTTTTTCTTCAGCTGTATTTAAAAATTAAATGAAATCTTACAAGAGATCTGACATTCAAATTCGTTATAAGATCTCGATGATTTCTCATATCAGTGACATGTAAGATCACATATCTCGCAATATTTTTAAGCGGAGTAGTTAAATTTTTGAATAAGTGCAGTTAAATCCAGTGTATCATTAGACAGTTAAATTTTAATAAAAATTTAAAAAAAAAATTATCCATCAAAATTTAAAATACCAACCTGCGCATGCATCGCAGCACTGGCACTCTTCACCACAGCTGGTGTCTTTGGAGTTTGGACAGCAGCAGCAGCACTTGCAGTCTTTGCACTTGCAAACCCCGGCTTCATCTGTAAAATCGTAAAAAAGGAGCAATCAAAATAACGTCCAAAATATTTGTACATGAAGAATTCGACGTAAAATTGTATGGAGTATACGCACCTCCGCAGGCGCCGCAGCACTTGCAATCCTTGCAGCAGTTGCAGTTGCCAGCGGCAACGGGCTTCTCGCACGATTTTTTACCTGTGAAAAAAGATTAATTTATTAATTTTACGCATACTGACATTTTTTATTTTATTATCGTTGTTATTTTGGAGTCCATTGGTATAGGTACTGTTTGCGCGGGATGATTCATTAGGTATTTGTTGATAATTGCGCACTCGGTTAACGGGACGGTTCAAATTTCTCGGAGGCTTGTGAATGGCGTGCTGATAAAAGTGCAAAGACTACTTGCAGTCGATCGGATTGTAACAACAAAATCGAAATTACATGCGCATCATTTTTTTAATAAATTAAAAATTAATAAAATTAAAACTTTTCTTTAAAAGCTTTATATAAAAGTGCAATTAAGTATGTTAAAAGAAATAAGTTTAAAAATAGAAATGCTTTCTTTTAAATGGATTGCGTGTATAAATAATTTATTGAAGCCTAAAAAACGTTTTTTTATCTTCGAAATTTATAATGCAGATTATGATAACGCGATATGTACGAAGACAACGGGCCTCTCTTATCATATCAATATTTCGTCGCATTCTCTAGAGCCACCGATATATTTATATTCGTTGGTTACGCAATGTTCTATAAAAATTATTTTCATTCTTTTTTGTCGTAATAACTACTGTGGAAGCTACTCTCAGTAGAGTAATTTTACGAACGTAGCGAACGCGAAAGAAATGCGCAGCGCAAATTTGATGATATATCGATGAGTCATAAAAATGATCGGGCAATTTCTATGGCTTTTTCATATCCGATTAATATGAGAAATAAAAAAATCTATCCAGCAAATATATTGAGATAAATAATTTTATGAAAAATTAGTAGCATGTGCGAAAAAAATCGTATCGTCGTTAGTGAAATGCGACTTGAAACTATGTATGATAGTGCCGTGTGCAAAAAAGCGGCGCCTTATTTCAAACGTATGTCGTCGTTCTTAAGCGCACTTGTTTAACGTTGGAACTAAAAAAGTCTCATTCGTGGAAAAAGTGTATTAATGCTACGTATGTTTATTAGGAAAGAGGAAAGTTAGTAATTTCCAACAGTAAATTGATTGTTTACTGGAAAATACTAATTTTTTGTTAAAATAATGACATAAATCAACATTATATGAATTTTTAAAATAAAGCTTTTCTCAATAATCAATAAACAAGACTATTTAAAAGAGAAATATCCAAAATAGGATTAAATAAACTAACAAGAAAAACAAGTTACATAACGATGGTGGAAAGGAAATTTCCATTAAAATAAAAGCGTACAATTGAATGTAAAGCAGTGGATAAATATAGGTATACTCACACTCCATTGTGTCGATGAGACTCGGCGGATAATTCAGTTTTCCACTTGTTCGTCGGCGCTTTAGTCAAGCTGAACTTGCCGTTCTCGGCGCTGGGCATTTGAATTTATCTCGGCCGCCAACGTACCCCGTGTGCAACCGCACGATCGTGCCGTGCGCAAAACCTCCCGAAAGGATGCTCCTGCACCACTGTAGGGCCGAAGTAGAGCTTCTTGATGCCCCGCGCTTACTTTTTCTTGAATACTTTTTTACATCGCTATTTTCTTTTACAGTATGATTTGAGTTTGACGACAGTGTCATAATTACGAATTAAGTGATATGTACTCTTTTTGAACTGTAATAGGCATGTCGAATGTTATTTGTAAACTTGGACTTGCAAGTCGAGCTTTACTGTAAATTAGTTTTTAACAATGTTTGAACGTTATTAACATCAAGATACATTTAAACGCTACTTTTGTCATTTCAAAAGTATCAAAAATTATTCAATTTCGTGAAAAAAAATTAATTTTCAATAGTAATGCTAGAACGTGACGTGCGCAAAGATGAGCGCTTTCGCAATCAGCGGGGCGACGCGAGCGGTTGATACAATCCTGAGTCGCTTCCAGAACTCCGGGCCGTGTACAAAACGCGTAGATGCGTCACCAGCTACGGGAATTTACACGCAATAAGATAACGCAATTAACGATTCATGACTAACGCGTAGTTTCCACCCCTTTCTAGAATTTTCTTCTAGTCTAATAGAAAGTAACATAAATAATAACAGTATAAACATGAATAATAATTTTAGATTACTACATTTTAAACATTTAACAAGATTGTACTTTTTTTATATTTCTTGAATTTATGTAAAATGATGTAATAAATATTGATTAATTTTTTTGTTAAGAATTTGTTCTTAGAAATCACATATTTAACGGTAGAGGAAATGCAACAAAAATCGATTCCACATGTCGCGTAGTCGCGAAGGAAAATATCGCTTCGAAGTGTTTTATTCCCGACGTGCGCTATTAACTATTTTAGTTAGTAGTTTTAATGTAATCGCTATTTTTATAATAAAGAAATATAAAAAATATTTCGATGATTCCTTTATAATAATAAAATATTTTTGAGTCATTGATAGTCTTTTTTTAATAAATTATAACATGTAAAAAATTATACACTACTCAATAACTATAAAATAATGTACTAACTTCTGGTATAAAAATTCACATTCAGATCACAATGATTTAACTTTTAAATGCAAAACTTTAAATTCGACAATAGCTGGTTGTCACCTGATAAAAAAACACATTCCACACATCTTTCTACATACAATAGTAAAGAAACTTAAAAAGATAACGGTTTTTTACACTAGTTTCTTTTTCATAGACGATATTTTATCGGCGACTTTTTGAACTCGAATAGACATTTCGGCATTTGAGCAATTAGGATTTGGATTGTACTGAATAACTCGACCTGAAATAAATAAAATAATTATTATTTCGAACGAATATTTTTGTTTCTCATAATTTATATTCTGAAATCTATATCGTACCTTCATGTCGTATGACGACTGTGTTTTCAACTGGTTCCAGTAACTTCCTAGTTTTGGAATTTGGAGTGTTTGCATTAGTAAACGGAGATTTACCCTCCGTCTATAATAAAAAATTCAATAAATACCTGCTATTTATTAGATGAAAAAAAATTGCGCATAAAAAAATTTATTTACCAGACAGACTTTTTTCGCTGGTTCATATCTAACGGATGGTAATACCATATTTTCATTGCAATTAACTGTTGGCGACTGAAAAAAATCTCCATTTAAATGATATTCTCCAATATATTCCTATTTAACAGAAAGATACTTCACCTGATTTTCTTTGGAAGACAATTGAAATTTGAGTTTTGGAGTCACGCTACCCTCTTTAGTCGCTGCGTTCGATACGGGCGTTAATAAACGGTCGTTAATTCTTCCTTGAATATTTTGAATCAATTCGGCATCAGTACTGTGTACGTACATGCCAATAGGTGACTTGACGTTATCGTAAGTGACTTTCAGCGGAGCAATTTTTTTTAGTGCAACGTCAGGGAAGTATGTCATTGGCTTCTTTCTTCCCAAAACTGCAACGGATGGACTCTTACCAGGTGTTAAAAAGAGTTTCCCCTTTTGAGGCCTATAAAAAAACAGACATATTATCGTTATAGTCTTTCGTAAAATTGATAAATTTTTCCAATAAATAAATATTCTTACATTTTTCGATGCTCTGGCGATATCATAGAGAATAATTCAGCAACGCTCTCGGGAGTTACGGAGACTGGCCGTTCTACTGTTTTTTCCGTCGATTTAACTTGTTCTGGAGTACATTTTTTCTTAGTAGATGCCGTTGTTGTATTTGGAACTATTTTGTCGATTGTCTTTGCTGTATCAGGTGTCAATTTATCACACTGCAACTTTGTCGCAGTCTGCTGTTTGCTCGAAAGAGTTTTAGTCGGAGGTTTATTCGCCGTACCTGGTCGTAGATTTGGCAATTTAGGTGCCTCCACGCTGGGTGTTCTTCTCAATTTTGTTTTTACCGAAGATTGCCCCTTCGCCTCTAACGTCGGTTTTGACGCGTCCCTGCTGAGTTTAGTGGAAGATGTGCGCGTTACACCGAGCTTTTTCGACTGCATCGGTAGATTCGGCTTGTTCGACTGTGCGGCAGTTTTGATCGCCCCCACGCTAGGAGTCCTCCTCAGTTGCGAATGGGTATTCACTGTAGGAGATAACTTTCTCGTTAATCTAGGTGTATAAAGTTTTGCTGGTGACAATTTTCTACTTGAAACTCTCGGCGTCAGCTTAACCGATGGTTGCAAGTTGTTCGCTTGCGAGATCTTTCTCTCAGAACGTGGAGTCGCCTTGGGTAAAGTCGATGACACAATCCTGGGCGTGGCCATTCTGCTCTGTACGCTCTTTAAACTTCTCTTGGGTTCCAACAGTGGTTTACTGGGTTTACTGAGGGTAGTTCCTCTGCTGGCAGTTTTAGTCGTCGATTGCGGTCTGCTTAATGTTGGTTTCGACCGAAGCATCGACGAGGTTCTATTTTTCAGGATCTCCGGCGAGTCGATTGTTGAAAGCATGTTGACAATAGGCTTACTCTTGTCGGAAAGGTACTTTTTATATTCAAAGCAATGATTAAGCGTACTGAGAAATTTGACATCATCTTGAACATCGTTGAAGGTCTTGTCCTGAATTCCTAACTTGTACAGAGTCTCCACGCACCTCGTGTCATCGTTCGTAGTCATTGGGTCCTCCCGATCAATCTCCATCATCAGCTTCGCGGTATCCAGGCATCGTTGCCGTCTCTTCGCCAGCTCTATCAGTAACGAACAATCTGCATCGCTGTCATCAGATATATACAATGCCGCTTGCATTGTAGCCGGACTGTACAAGGACGTGTTGCAGGCGTCTATTGAAACATCTGGATTTCTTCTGAAGACTTTATTCGTGGACAGTACATAATCATCCTCTTCATTTGAAATATTGTTCTCTTTTACCTCAACAGTGGTTTCAACATCATCATTATCCAAATGTATCACCTCCACATTTTGTTCCTTTGATTTTACAAATTGATCATCATTTTTCAATGTATCGTTTATCTCTGACTGTTCAATTTTATTTGACAGATTGGAGTTATTAACATTACTCTTTTCACTAAACTTTTCCTCTACGTTCTTTTGAACTGACAATTGCTTTTCATTTTTATTTGTGTTAAAAAATAGGCTTGACACAGACTTTGATCTTGGTGTTGCAGCATTTGGTTTTAAATCGTTATCAGGTTTTCTACATGGTTCTGAACATCTTATATCAACAGTTTCATCCAATGAAGCTAACTGCCGCTCGCATCTCGTTAGCATGTCATCCATGTTTGACTTTACAGATTTCAATATCGAAAATCGTTTTACTGGATTTTTCTTACCACTGTTTTGGTTTTCATACATCATGTTACACACCTCCTCCCAATACTCAAATGATTTATCGGCACTGGGTGTAAATTTTCTTATGGGTGTATGGTTATTCGATTCTGTATTTTTTGTTGGTGTTGTAAAAAATCTGCAACCTTTTGGTGTGAATCGGAATATAGGCGAGTCATTGGCTTTTTTAATTTCATTCATTGCAGTTTTTGGTGTAACATTTTCATTATTTTTTTCATCTGGTGGTGTCTGTACTTGATCTACTTCAGTCATGTTTATCAAAGATGGGGCCCAATCAGGCATTGACTCATCTTCAATAAATTTGCACAATTTACGAAATTCTCCAGTCATTCTGTGGAGGCTTATGCCAGAATTATCTGCAACTTTTGTGGGAGATTCTGAGGAAACTACAGAATCTTCTATAATTGAAACTAATTTTTCAGTAAATCGTGTAGGAGTTTCTTTGAATTTTTGTGAAAGTCTACTTAAAATGTGAGGGGGATCCTGACATTTATCCTCTGAACTTGATTTTTGATCCTCAAATGGCGATAGCATCTGTTCTAAGGCTGCTAAAGTTTCCCAGATATCAGGCTCATCAATATCTGAAATAAAATCAGCATCTTTATTTACAACGACAGGTGATGAAAAGAATCTCTGTTTACAATTTTCTGAAAATATAAAATAAAAAATATATACAATTAAAATATTTACAACTATAAAAAAAATGTATTATATTTTTTGCATAACTTTTGTACTCAATCATATTAATTACAGTAAGAGTTCAATTCAAAATACTGTCTTAAATTGCATTTAAAAAACCAGAGACTCAATAATATACTTCTCTGTAAAACTTTTTAAATTATATAATTCTATTGGATTCTTAGATTGTAAAATAGGTTTTTTACCTTCTTTTAAATTATTTGCTTTGTTACACGCAGAATGATCCATTAATTTAAGCTCCTTGGAATCTTGAAAACTCGAATTACAAGAAGATGCTTTAATGGTTCCACTATCCGATGTAATATGCATTTCTATTCTTTCATTTATGTTATCTGAGTTGTAAGATGACAGTTTGATAGTTCCACTATCAGAACTTTCAGTGATATTATCCGACAACCTCTCATTGAAATTAAACAATTGTTTATTTGCATCAAGCGAAGTACTCGAAATATTATCTTCATGTCTTGTAGGTGTCGTACTTGTATTTATTCGACAGACAGTAAGGTCTTCCATAATACTTGTATTTAAAATCCCATTCAAAGACCTACTCTTTTCTATGTTATTGTCGTCTGTACTTTTTGGATTGTCTTCCAAATTTAATTTTGTGATCATTGATGTTACAGAGCAGTTATCCAATGAATCATTAGTTTCTGTTTTTTCACATTCCAGTGAGTCCATGAGTTGCGAGCTTTCTCTAGCTAAATATGAGTATTAAATTAGTAATGTAAAGAAAAAGATACTTTATATAGCAAACAAAAAATGAAAAACATACTTGGTTATTAAGAACAATCAAGTATACATAAAATTTGAAAGAGACCATAAAAATCATTTATTATCTATCAAAATATACAAGATTTATTAAAAATTTATTAAAAAGTCACCAATCTTTTTTCGCAGTGACCCGTCGTGTCGTGCTCACCTTGAAAATCCACCAGTGAATCGAGAAGCTCATTGGACCATCTGCGTCTCCTCAGCGACATTTTTCACTTCTTTTCCAGTTCGCTTGTAAAATCTCCAGTAAATGAAAAGATCTTGCTTGTAAATGCGAAAAAAATCGCTTGTGCAGATCAGCGATGCCGCTCGTAAACATTCATTTTCGGTTTCTTATAACGTACAAATCTTGAAAACAGCAGTGCTGCCAATGTAGGCGCCTCAAAACACGATTCGATCGTAACTGCGAAATGCAACGAATTTGCATTGAGCAGCATATTTTACTTTATAATATATGAAAAATAAAATAGAAGCCCTGTAAAATACTGATAGTTTTGTAATTGTTTATGTAAAATAAGTATAGTATAGAAATTGCTGTTGTAAAGATGTATCACGATGCTCACGATATATCGATACTGCACTACTTTGTCAACTGTTGGGGGATTGGTATAGCTGATCTACTTAACCGATTGTCGATATTTCGCGGGAAATTCAATTGGGTCATTTAAAATAATTTAAAATAATTTTAATTTTATAATCTTTTACATTTATACCTTTCGAAAAATAGACAATATAATAGCTACTCAACTGAGATACAAGTTAAATATTATTATTGCTGGTAAAGAAGTTATATTATTATTATTTATAATATTGTGAATATGTAATATTTCTATTACCAGAATGGTTTTCCAACGCAGTGACGATCGATTCATCCTGCATAATAGTCAACATATGGAACTTACAAGAAGGACATTTTTCACAATACAAGACAAACAGTAGTTTGATTCAAAGTGTTCATTGTTGTTTTTGTACCAGCAACATTCCTTATGACAATAATATACATAGATGTTTCTATTTCTGTGCGAAATTTGCATCATTCAGCCAAAATACTTCAATTTACTTTTCTTCCAGATTGATCAGGTGGAAGGGATTTTATAGATAGCGCGAATTAAAAAAAAATTAATGTAAATTGGATGATGAGCTAATGGAGCTTTAAACTAGCTTTAAAAAAACTTTGAAAGGTAAAAAACTGAAGTATTCACTGCATTTTAAAATTCGTTTCTTCATTTGTAACTTTATAATTTAATTTTTACGTTTAGTTTTCAGGAGAAAATAGAAATAAAAAGAAAATCGATCCGCGACGACCCCCATGAATCATCAGTTTTTCAAATAAAAAACATAAAAAATGCATAAATTGCTGTTGCATCTAATAACATCAAAATATAGTATTATAACCACTAATAAACAAAAAACATTGATATAACGATAACAAAAAAAAGATATTTTAGTGGAAATTCACTCGATCGCGTAAGCGCGTCTCGCAGAAAAAGGTGTGCGCGCCGGCTCCTCACCAACTTCCCCGGCACACGCGCGCGTGTGCATTCACCTGCGTGCGCTTGAAATCGGCGAGCCGCCGCGAGAGGTGCACGCGCTCCCATAGGACGCGAACTCGTCTCGCGAGAAAGTCGGAGCGGAGTTCTCCGCGCGCGCCGTAGGGCCGCGAGGTGTATACGCGCGCCGCGGCGAGGAAGAAAGAGGGGGCGGGCACAGGTGTTCGACTGGTCGTCGAGCCGAGCTAGCGCGGCGGCCGCGGCTCCTGCCGCCCGGCAGTGCTGGCCCAGCGGCGCTTACGTGCGCCTCGGCTCTCCGCGCGCGCCTGCACCGAGTGTCCCCCCGCCGTCGAAGTTTGATCGAATTGTCGCGCGCGCGTCCGTGCGCCCGCCTCCCCGTGAGTCGTTGCATTTGTACGCGAGTCCCTGGGGCGACGAGGGCCGGTGTGCACCTGCGGGGGCAGAGGAGGGAGCGGCGCGCCGGAAATCGCAGCCGGGTATTATGCTAATCAGAAGGCGCTCAGAATGCGGGAGGAAGAGCTCGAGATATCACTCAAGGTGGGTTGCGCCGGCCACGGCACCCCGCACGTACGCGGCTTCGGCAAGGCGTAATGCCGGTGAAGCGTTTCGCGAGGCTCGCTTAGATCGCCGCGATCCGCGGGTGTAGGTTTCGAGTTTTTTGGAGCGGATTTATCCTTGTTCGTGCGGGTGGTTCAAGAGATCGAGTGGTTTGTAACGTGGTTTTTTTTTATTCCATGAGAAATCAGTGAGTAGGTCCTTAAATGTGCGGTAATTTAGGAACGGAAATAATGCAAGTTCAATTCTGCTATGGCTTTTTTATTACTCATCGGCTTGCTTGATTAATTAACGTGAAAGAAGTGCAAAGACTGAAAAAGTCTGCACTTCATTGGAGCGACTCTTGAATTGAAGCGATTCAAATTGAAGTTTAGCTGCTATAGAATCGAATGATTTTTTCTTCTTTTATACAGTGAAACGAAATACTGAAATGATAATCAAAATTTACTCAAAAATCACTAAAAAGAATGTGATGTATATTTCAATATGCACGTTTCATATACGTCAAAAATTATAAAAAAAACGTTTAAACTTGATGTTTAAATTAAAATGTAACACACTGTGAAAGAAACTAAAGATTTTACTCAAATAAGTACCAGAATTGTATATTTTTTACATTTAAAATTGATTTAAAAAAGTAATATTTTAAATAAAACTATTGCGTTAACTATGTTTACTTACAAAAATCGCAAAGAAACAAGTCGCTTACCTGCAAACTAAAAAACCATAAATTATCATACAAACAAAAAGTATAAAAATTTACGAAAAAAAAAAAATCGAGTGAACTACGAACGATAAACACCCCGACCACTAAATCATGGATCTCCGCGGCATCGCTTGCAGTGCGTCGGCGTTGCTGGCGAGCGCCGCGGCGCCTTCGCTACCCGTGTACGCGCTGCGCACGGAGGATCGCTATACCGCGGCGCGCGTATAATACGCGAGCAGGTGGGGGAGCGAGCGGAGCGAGTTTAAGAGGCTATAAGGTTGCGGGGCCCTTCGAGGCCTCTCGCGTCCTTGCGGCCGCGTTCCCTCGGTGTATGCGTGCGTATCCCTCTCGTCGCCGGGTCTCGGGGGGCCCCCGGCTTTAATCGGGCCGCCGGTGGGAAAAGACACCGTTCCGCGCGCTCTCGCGGATTTCCGCTTTTTCGGCGTCCACGCGAGGAGCCGGCCTTCCCGCCTTTCACGACTCGCTGCGCTTCTTCTTTTTAAGTCGCTCCTTTAATTTTAATAGATCGCGCTACTCTTTAAATTACTTTCCACGTTTTTTTTCTTTCGAGTTTGCGATGTTTTATTGAACCGGTACACGTTTTTTGTTACCTGTGATGGTAGGAATTGTAAAGTGAATAATAATAAGGTAAAATTTAGTTTTTATAGTTACTGTTAAAATTCTTGTGATGTGGATGTTCGAGGAGTGTGATAATATACTGCGGGGCAAGAAAAGTAGAACAACTAAAAAAATTTGCAATATCGATTCTAAACTTATTAAACTAGCAGCACTGTGTCATATTATGCAGTAACTTTAAAATCTGTAATTTAAAATAGATTTTAAGTCTTCTTGTCCCAAATGCAGCTTACTTGAAATTATAAGTATGAAGGCAGTCTTTTCTTCACAATTATATAAAAAAATGACTATAACGCTCGTAGCAGGTAGTAATTAAAAACAGGCATTGTCAAAGGTTCTACCTTAAGACGAGATTTTGTAATAAATACAATTTTTAATTTTACCGTCTCTGAGACGCTAAAAATCTTCTTTCGATCTCAGGTTCTTCCTTCGTTGTTATTAATCAATTTTTGACTTAGACACTCCGCATCAGGATTTTCACTTTCGCCGGAATTATCTAATTGATATTCGTGTGCTCTTTCGGATCTGAACTAATTAGCGAATACTTGCCTCTTTTTCAAATCAAACGAAGAAAGTTAGCTTTGAAACACTCGTGTTTATTCGTACGATATAGCCGGTGATACGATTATTTACATCATTGATTTAGACGTTGCCCGATCAGACACATTTATAGACAGATGTACAATATATTTGTCAGGCATTTGTAAACCAACCATTGTGTACGCCTGCTCGCTTGACTGCCGATACAGAAAGGAAGATATCAGATTCAACGGCATGACTAGGAGGATTTAATTTTGAAACCGTTGATTCTGAAAGCGATCGCTAATAAAATCAATTTACCGTGGACGTACGGGAGCAACAGCCGTGAATAAATAAAAGTGTTTCGCTTTTGCGTTCGGAGGACGATTTTCTTTTCGATCCGCCGATCGACTTTCCCAGACCAATCATAATTCAATTCGCCGAGCGTGATTTATCGCTCGAAATGTTTTGTTTAAACATTATACGAAGTATAAAATTTCTCTTCAAATCTACACCTATAAGGGACTCATTTTTAAAATTAAGCATTTCCCGTGTTTTAAAAATGATGACAATGCAATATAAAGCAATTGTTGAGGATGAGCTTTTTTTATATTCGTAAACTATTTCGTTAAAAGTATCTCCTTGTGACTTGCGAATTGTCATTTCACCTGCTGACACTAATGGAAAACAATTTCTTTTCGCTGATTTAATTTTCGCTCGCACGTAAACAACACCAGCAACGATTTCACTTGAAAAATTTCAGTGTACCTCTTAAAAGGCGCCCAATTCATCACACTAACTACTCTCATTTTGAATAATAACTCAATTCCCGGCCTAATCAAGCTTAATTTAAAGTACATAAAACGAAATCGCTAAGAGCTTCTCACGCGAATCCTCCGCCTCATCCTCATTTCGCTCGCTCGAACCCTCCACCCATCAAAACCTCGCTTACACGTACATTCCCCCGAATCATCCCCGCATTAGCCCTGATTGACGCGATCGAACAGGCGACTAATTAGCGATTTTCCCGCGAAGCCCGCGTTGCGCGCCGCGGAGTGCACGTCCCCACGCGGCTCGAGCGCATCATCGACGGGACGCGATGCGATGCATCGCCCTTAACGGGACGCCGCTCCCGCTTCCTCCCGCGCGGCGGAGGCCGAGAGGTATGCGCGCCGGGTTAATTTCGCTGCCCGCCGCGCGCGAGGATAACGCGGATCTAGCCGTGCGTGCACCTCCGCGCGCGCTCCTTCCATCCGCCGGCTAGGAGACCGCCGCTTGTCGATCTGCCGCTGGGTAATAAAAGTTTCGATATTCTGGGTTGGTGGAATTAAGTTTCCGAAGGCGAATTAAGTGCGTTTTTAGGAATTCGTGTATGGTTTTTATTTATAGACGTCCCGCGATGAGCGATTAAATTATTATATAAATAAATAAATAAATTTTTAAATTTTGTATTAATTTGCGTATTCTGCAGTTTTTATAAAACCAGTTTTTAATTAAAAATTATTAATTTCAAGCAGGAGGTGTCTTTATACAACATATAGCTGTAAAGGCACAAGAATATTCTCGTTCAATTAAATACATAAGTTTTCATTAATACATTCAAAGAAAGTATGCAAACTTACTGTTCGTTAACAATCAAAAAATTATCCTCCGCAAAAAAAAATGCTTCATCAAATTTAGACACATCTACAATATAAAGATACTACACTATTTAAACGCGCGCACCATCAAATCCCAAGCGCTCTTATAAAAAAAAAGCGTACATAGCGTTACCGCGGAAAAAAAATCCGCGCTCGCGCGGGGAATAATAAAACGAGGAGAGGCCGACAGGCAAAAATCGAGCTCCCGGGAAGCGCGTAAGTACTCTTGTATATATACCTACCTCTCGGCGGTCGTCATTAGCGCGCGCGCAGTTTTACGAGCCTTTGCACCGGCGCGTCCGGTTTCGCCCTCCCCCGAAATCTTAACGGAGCAGCGGCTTCGAATGTTACACTTTTTCGGCGGATATCGAGAAGGAAAAAACACGGCGCGATTCTCATTGTACTGTACGGCTGGGGCGGGAGATCGAGACTCGCGGGGTGGCCTCGCGATCGTAAAGCGGCGAGAGGATCGCCTCAACGCGAGCACCGGCAAATTGATGCGCCCGTTCGAGCGCAGGATCTAGCGGCGGCTGTTTGCGTGTGACTAATACCGAAATTGAGGTGCGCCGGTACCGCTAGGCATCGAGGCTGCAACTTTTTGCGCTGCAACGAATAATTTACTGGCCTGATTCGGATGCAAGGTATTTTCATAAAAAAATTGGGCTTAATAGATGGACGCATCTATACTTATATTAAAGCCCTTGCGAATAATAACTATTAAGCGCAGGTAAACTTTGATAAAATATTTTCTTTTTCGTGTAACTTTGATGTTGCATATTGCAACTAGCGCGGTTGATTCAATATTGATCGATCGTTGTCTTTTGTACGATTTTGTTAATAAATTTCTTTTATTATAAATTACGAACAAACAAAACTCCTGAAGTACACGTTTTTATAATCATTTTCGGACTTTTTCATCAATGCTTTTTTTTTGTATTATTACACTTAACCGGCAAGAAGCAGTTAGAATAGTAAGCCATCAATTACCGTGTACCACATTTGTCTCGCGAGCGCCGTAGCTACTTTCATCGAGGCACCTGATATCGCTTTTAACGAGTTCAGCCAACAATGTCACTTATGAGCAGTGGCACAGAATTCGTTTCTGTGAAAGTCAATAATCCTGCAATCGCCATTGTCATAGCCGCGAATTCGTCGTTCCCATAACGCATTAAAAAAAAATCAGTCATCGGCTTATCCCCCGCGGGATCTATACGACACTGTATTTAAACTTAACAAGCGCGCGACGCGTGCATTCTTCGCTCGACTAAAAGTGTCAAGTTCACGTTTCCCCTGGAAATATAGGTTTGGTCGGAAAAACTAATCGACTCGGCGTGTCCCAATTTTTTCGCCTCGCGTCCAATAATAGCCGACCTGCACGCGGGTCGAGGCGAGCCTCGGGGTTTTCATTTTTTAAATGTCATCCGGCTAAAATCCAGCGAAGGAAATGCACGCGCGCGGGGAACGAATAATTTCCTTTTTATGCTGGTTAGATACTCCGTGAAGCGAGGTATACGAAATTCTTTTGTGCGCGAAGTTAATGCTGTGCCACTTTTGTGTGAAACTTATTCGAGCCTCTTTAAAAATAATTATTCTCAATTTATTGCGTTTTTATGATAATGTATTTAAACAATTAAAAGAGTTTTTCGTTGGCGGAGAAGATGTTGGAAAAAAAAACAATACAAAAATGTCAGTAGGACACGAATGTTAAATTTCATCCGCAAGATCGAAAGTTCAGTTGTTATTACAGTTACTCTGATAGCGAAGAGTACAGTTTTATGAGATGTGAAATCTCAGTTTCCTTATGGAAAAAAATATTACCAGACGCGGAAGGATGAATTAGACATATGTTTCAGAAAATTGCGAATATTTCAAATTGATGTAACCAATTTATTAAAAAATTCACCGAGTTTCATCAAAATCGAATTTATTACATTGTTAATAAATTAGTATAATCTTCGATTTATAGATGATATTTTTTGAATCAATGAACGTTTCTTTAAAAAATTTAAATAGAACACTATTCCATCCAAAAAAAATCGCAAAAACCCGAATAAGCGAACTACCGACTGAAACATCGATAAACGCATCGACTCCGAGCTCGTCCTCGCTTAAGAAAAACGGCGCCTCCGCGGGGTTCGCACGCTTACGCGCTCCTCGCATGCCTAATTAAGCCGCGCGCGCGTGCACCGTTCGTTTTCGATAATCTGGGCCGGGGCATCTCTCCGACGGCGGCATCGCGAAAAAATGCGTCGCGCGAGGAAAGCTCATCGCCGGGCCGGATAATTAGAATTGAATCGAGGCGCGCGTGTCTCTCGACGGAAAAACTTATCGCTTTTTCAGCCGGCGATCCCCCACCCACTAGCCGCGCGCGTGGGACGCGATTTTCTCGCGGGAGGGAAGGCGCGATTGTTCGGAGGCGCGCGCGCGGTTTTTCCCCTCTCCGAGAGGAGCTGCTTTAGCCGACGTGAGAAGCGCCTGTCGAAAGTCGAGGTGTTGCGCCGCATTAGGCGCACGTTGGAGAGCTCGCCGAGGAGCGCGGCGAAGGTGGCTGTTTTGCATGCTGCATTGTTTTCGAACTTTTATAAGTATCCTAGGTGCGCTGGAGAACGCACTTTTTTTACGATCGGGTTACTCTTCTTATCGCTTTAATTTAGTGCGGGTTTCTCTTTTTTAATGTGTCGGTTATCTTGTTAAGAGCTGGATTTATTGGTCGGTGGGTCGTTACATTTGAATGAAATTTTGAGAATCGATTTTAATGGAATGGTTAATTATACTGATAATTAAAAAAAACGTACAGGTTTAATCATGTGTCTAATGTTCATTATGAACCAATAGTACTTAAGGGAATATTGATGGAAAATTATAGCGATCGAAGTCATACTAATGAAATTATTTCGCAATTTCTGAGTTCTGTGAAAAGGTAATTTACTGGACATATAGATGTGTATGCACTCGTCTAAATGATAATTACATTAGTTTAGACGACATCCGAGCACAATTTCAAAACTAATTATTAAAACTTATATATAGAAACTTTCATTTTGACTCACTTTTTGCTCTATAAATTAGTCTTTGCCAACTGAAGTTTATGGATTAATTAAAAATTATTTAAAATATGTTTTAAACTTTTCCCTCCAAATTGACTCGATCAGAATCCTCTTAAAACTTGATCGATAGATTAATTTGTAAAAATAAAATAACCAGTTTGACTTTAATTCGTGAATAATGTTCTGATATATGTTTTTTTAATCTGAATTATATTTTAAGAAGATTAAGTGAATGGCCTTTTAAAATTTACGATTAACAGAGTTTGATAAAATGCGATAACAAAACTCCATAAGCAGCTCCGAGAAGTTATTAATACAGCACTATTACCAATAACTGTCGCGTTGTAACTACAACAATAAAATTTTATCGAGTCTTTTTACGGCTTAATCTTCAAAAAGCCATTCATTAGAATACGTTAAAAAATTATTTCTTCTTTATCACGGACTTCTGTTTAATTGCCATACGAACAAAAAGTGTATTATAAATCATGAAACTGTAACAGGTGCTCCTTAAAAAATAGTTCATTTAAATCTACACGTACATCCACACCGGTATTAGCACCGGTATGATTGCTCGCAAGATTCGTGCAACGAGAGCCGGACACAAGGGGGGAAATATACGCTTACGCATCGTGATCAATAATTCACACTTCAAAAAACGTGCAGACTAATTAATTCCAGAAAATTGAACAAACTACGGCGATCATGCGAAAATCGCATTAATTGTATACAGTTAGCTACAATGGCGACATACGGTTTCCTTCGCTCATTTATCGATTAGCCGTATTGCGATGCTTCCGTGCCTGTGGCAACAGTGATACAATCGCCCGGGGATTGTGATCCTCAAATATTATGCTTTATTCTTCGAAAGACCTGCGTCTGGGGTGCTTACCCTTGCCTTTTAACAAAACTTTTCAGGCACACAGTGATGCAAACCCGCCGCACAATTAAGTTTTTCTTTTTTTTTAAACTACAATCGTTACCCGTTTTTGCCATTTAGATAATCAGCTACTCTGCAGATTATAAGAGAGATCAAATCGATCACATTACAAATTATTTTCTTTTAAATTAAATTTAAAACTATTCTATTATTTTAGTCAATTTGATCGCAGAGAAAAAATTTAGCGGTCAAGGTATCTGATAGAACATTGCTTCGCGGACATTCGTGCAAAAATTCAATATTAAAAGTTTCTGAATTCCTTCAGCAATGTAAATAAGATAAGCTGAAAAATTAAAGGTAATAAACCGTGAAAGCGAAAGAACGAGAATTTTTAATTAAAAAAAATCCGTGTATGCTAATAGCGGTAAAACAATCAAACTCCCGTGCGGCGTTGCGTGGCTTACGAAAAAGATTACCATCACCCTCGTACCTTCAAATTCAGCACGAATCGCTAAAATAAAAACCATGTCTGTTGCTTCTTGGATACCAAATGAAACACAATACATTTACCTTCAATTTTCTTCCACACTTCAACATTTGCATATAATTTGATCTCGCAAAATAGATTAAAAGCGTATTAATCAGCGTAAAATAAAAAATTGATCCCCAAAGCCTAAAATTTTATATACAGCTCACAAAAAATATAGACTACACTAAAATCCCATTTACTACATTCGCGCCCTTTATACATCCAGTACCACCCGCTTAAATCAAACTTTACTCCTCGAAAAAATTTACAAACCGAAACGTTAAAACAAAAAATCTCCATTCCGACAATCAACAGCCTCTCTATAATCGCCTCCTCTGACAATTCGCACCTCAAGTGACTCACCGGCGATCGGTACGCGGTGCGATCGAGGCGCGACTACCTTTTGTTGGCTCGCGCCCTTCGGGCGCGCAGGTGGCGCGTGCACGCGCTCTGACCGGGTGCACTGACCCTCGGCGATATTCCGAGAGAGACGCTGCGGCGCGCGAGTCTATACGTATAGGCCGCGGGGACGAGGCACCGGTGGATAAAACGCGGCGCGCATTGAGATATCGATTCCTCTCGGACCTTCCGCGGCCGTGCGGTTGGCTCGATCGCGACCCCCAGGCGCTGGCGTTAACGGCGAACTCGCGTTTACGCGGGTTCTTTCGGGGGCTGGTTCCTGCGGGTACTTTCGCGCTAAATCGGCTGGAGTGAGATTTCACTGTTTTTAAAGTTAAGTGGCTGAAAGATTCAACAATTTAACTCTGCGGGAGTGAAATTTGACTATAGTGGAATCGAATAAACAAATTTGACTACACGAATAGAGTGTTTTAATTGCGCTGTTACTTAGAGTGAAAATTAATCTGCTCTAGAGCGACTCACTCTATAGGACATTTTGAAAAATTCAATTTACTTAACTCCAGTCGACGGAAAGTTTTTTTTTTATTTATTTTTTGGAGGTATTATGTTACGTTTTAAGTTATTTTTATGGCGCTGGGAGTGTAACGGAAGAATTTGGGGATAAGCGAGAAATTAAAGATGACTTCGTTTTTCACCGTATGGAAATTTCGTCCTTTATTAGCGTTAATGTACGATCGTAAAGGTAAATGTTGTGATTGTATTCAAAGTTTTCCAATTACTCGCGGTATATTTAATGCCAAGGTTTTGTGGGAAGTTTAAAACAAGGGAGTTCAAAAAATAAAAGCAGGTACACCTACGTGTATTTATAAATGAGGCCGGTGTATAAGGGGGAAAAAAGTTACGGTTTTTTTTCAAGGTGTACGTACGTATGTACGATCGATTGGATTCGTGACGTATGACTAATTCACGGTTAAGTTTAAATGTCTCTCCCCTGCGGCTTGAGCATCACTCGCTCGGTTCGCTTTTTCCTCGATACTTTTTTAGAATTTGTCAAATGGTTTTTTTACCAATAAATGAGTTTAATTTTTAACATTCTTTTTTTAAATCAACAGTTCTTACGAAAAATGATTAAGCGATAAATCAAACTAATCATCCGAGTTATAGCCAATAAAATGTTTACGTTGCGGAGGATATAACCAGTTCCAAATGCAACTGCGAAAGAAATTCGACGGTTGATTAACAAAATTTATTCAAACGTAATGAGAAAAAAAATATTCCCTGTCGTTATAAAGTGAAAGTACATTAAAGTGTTTTCCAGAATTCCCACAGATCCTAACGGAAACCTTAAAATTTCCATATCATATTAGAACGGATATGCAAATTTGCGACTTTACTTAAAGCAAAATCGTCAGCTTGGCCACTCGCAATTATATCGAAAAGTTCGTCTACGATTCCCCTCGCCAGCTCTTGCACCTCTCTCAAAAGAGTATCCACTTTCCTGTACAAAAACTTAACCATAAATTGACCAGAAAACGCATTTTTTGGCGATTTTATGGTTAAAATTTTTTACAGGGTTAATTCGCTTCAATTTAATTACAAAATCAAAAAAATCTAATTTCCTCGCACCCGCGCAAAATGTAGCTACCGACGAAGGAAAGAAAGAAAGAGAAAAACTCGCTCGTCCTCGTCTGCAAAATCGAGTATCGCCGATCGATCGGCCGCGTGCGTTTGACGCGTCGGCGCCTACCGGTTTCTCGCGCGAGCCCCGGCGCTTCCGCAGCATCCGACCCACTTCGCCGCCGGACCGTTAAGCGCATCGCGCGCCGGTTCTCTCCACTTTTTGGTGGGCGAGGCATTTGTACCGGGCCCGGCGTCGATTAATTAATTCCCCTCGGCCGCGCGCGCGCTCGTTTATTTTGATAAAATCGAGGGGGATTTAGCGCCGCGGCGGGTATTTATCCGCCGTCGGATTAAAATCGTTACCGTTGCTTTCGGCCTAATGGGATCCCCGAAGGGGGCCAGTTGCACCCGCGTATTAAGAAAATAAAATGATCGATGGACGGAAAAATCAATTCGGGGCACTTTTTTCGAAAGCTCGATTTTTTTTTGGTTCGATCGGGATTTAGCGCGGGGGGATATTTAAATAAAAGGGTAATTTGTTACGAAAAAACGATGTGAAACGTCTAATTGGCTTAACCAGTTTACTATTACGGAGAAAAAGGAAGCGTGATGTATGTTCCATTTCTCGGCGTTAATTTCTGTTTCTGTGAACTTGTATCCCCTTATCTGTTTGGTTTCGATCACCGACGACCGGGGATTTCATAATTTTTCCGAGATATTCTGCAATTATGCTTTTTTCACTTCCGTTAATTGCAGAAGATGGAACTAGGCAAGTTGCTCTACCAATTACAGTAACTTGCTTCTAAACTGTTCTATTTAAATAAAACGAGCGTATCTATAATGTACTCGCGAGGGTACATAAAACATTTATTTTATAATGTATCGCGGCTCGTTATCATTGAAAAATTACTTGTCACATTTAAATATTACATTCGCGTGTTTAAATTTCGGGACACACAATTATCTGCAATTGATTTATGTATAAGTACGATTAAATATAAAACGAAGCGATACAGACTTTATTGTACTCCAAATTTTATGTAGAAATTTGTTATTTTAATGTGAATGATTGAATGTACAATTTTAATGATTATTTTTGATAAATAAAATACATTTTTTATTGTACATTCAATTTTGCATATTATATGTAAGGAATTTAGTCCGATTCATAATGAATAAATAAATATATTTTTTCAAAAAGAAATTTCCTAAATTATGTGAGGCAGTTTAAAACATCCATTAATCGTGTATTCCAAAATTTTTGCACGCGTCTATTTTGTGGCGATTCATTTTTATCTAACGAACCACATCTTTAATATTAACATATTTACTGCTATAGAAAATAAAACAAATATTTCTTACATATTCATTCCCCTCAAAAAAAGTAAGAACCTATAAATATCATACTATCTTTTAATCGCGATCGCACAAATGACCCAGCCGTATATAGCGACAGGAAAAAACAAACCTCGTCACCCGACAAACTTGCTCTCCTCGTCGCCCGAAGCGCAGCGCCGGATAAAAGTGAAAAAAAAAAAGAATCGTAAGTTAATCTCCGATTTCGAGCTCGGCGAGGCGTACAATTAATCTTCCTCTCGATTTCCGGAGCGAGTCGCTAAACGACCCGCATCGCGGAAAACCGCCGCCGGCGGCTTAAGTCGGTCGTCTTTCTGGGTCTCCCGAGCAAACGTCCGGAGCGTGTCAAGGTAATTTTCCCGCATCGGAATTCACGCCGCCCGTAGCTTATTCAAATTAGGATTTTTATTTTTATTTTAAGTGTTGTACAGTCGGAAATCCGTAGTTTCGATTCGATAAACGACCGGCCATTCACGAATCAAATTCCAGATTTGAATTAATCGGACGCGCGCTCGGCGCCGTGTTCCCCTCGACCGATAAATCTCCCGCCCCGCAACCCGATGCAACGCGTGAAATGACGATATATCACGCCGGTTGAATATTGCGAGGAAAATTTTCTATTTTCTCCCGATCGGCCCATTATCTTCCGCGTAAGGAATGCGCGCGCGGGACTCTCTCTCGGACAGTCGTAAAAGTCGCGGCGAGGCCGGGCGATAACGACGAAACCTCGATTTTTTTTCTCTTTCTCAGAGCCCGTATCGTCCCGTAAAGAAGGACCAACTGATTACTATAATCCACGAGCCCCGCCGCAGCCTAATGGGCCCTAGCGCGGGAAATTTAATTACGCCGATAATTGATCGCCCGGCGTAATCGCCGCAGCCTCCGATAATTTCAGCTTTGATTTTATTATATGAGAATGCGAGGCGATCGAGCGAAAAAAGGGCCGGTATAAAATTTCTTTTTTTTTTTTTAATTCAAAGAGCGCAGGGATGGACCGGTTCTCCCTTTGCACTGCAAAGTCATTTCGCGTTGCGCGTTTGTCAATTAAGTGGTAAAAGGTTTGATGGTCCCTTCTTCCAGGTGGTGATAGTCGGCAATGGCGCGGTGGGCAAATCCTCCATGATCCAGAGGTTCTGCAAGGGCACCTACACCCGCGACTACAAGAAGACCATTGGGGTCGACTTCCTCGAACGAGAGATCGAGTGAGTATAGACAAACAAAATTACGATGTTTTTCTTGTCGTGATTGTACCAAAAGTAATTTTTATAAGAGTAAGGTATTCATTGATAATAAAAGAAATTTTAAGATATTTTTAGAAATGTAAAGGCGAACGTAATTATACGCTTTTAAAGCTTGATATATTACCCTATTAATATTAGAGAGATTGGAAGTGGATTAATCTAAAAAATTAGTAAGTTAATCATATATCGAGCGATGGAATATAAAATCAAAATGAAATATTTTTCGTAATTTTTTTACAAGTATTTTATTAAACCGACGGTAATCTTAATTATGAACTTTATATTATTAATAATTTATTACAATAGAGTAAATTCACGCATAAAATATTTTAAGCTTCTCGTTAAATTATTTTAATTAAGAAACATTGCTACAACTTAACAAGCTATTTGAAAAGAATGAGGTAAGTGCCCTTAAAATGAAAACATAAATTTCATTAGGCAGTAAAAGCAGACTGCGCGCACTTTGTATATAACCGCTATGCATAAAAAAAATAATCAACAAAATCTAAAAGTGTATTAAAGCCACTAATTGACGTTAAAAAAAGCTAAACGAATAAAATCGAGATAAATTAATTAACACGTTCCCCATACACGTCCGCGAAATGTAGATCGATCGAGCGACAACCCGATCGACACCCGCAATAAATAATTACAAATCAATTCAGACGCCCGTAAATAATTTCCCAGTTCATTACCCAGCGCTCGTAAAATCTCCGTCGTTTCGACGGCCAGCTCGTCCGCCGTCAAAACATAAAAGTCACTCCTATTTTAAAAAGAAAATCAACCGATCGTCTCCGCGTCCTTAAAAAAAAACGAAGTAGTATTCCCACGAAAGTTCCGCTTCCAGCGATCCGATAAACGCCAATAAATCACGCCGTATAAAAAAAGGGAAAAGCGTCCCGCCCCGCGATCGACGGGTGACGTAGTTAAAGAAAAAAAAAGTGGCACTCGACCGGAGACGTTTCCCCGGTGCGCGCGCGAGCGGCTCATTTGGTGCGCGATCTACCCGCGGCTGCAAGTTCATTAACTCGATAAAAGCGTGTCGGCGACTCGTAGAGCAAAACAGGAGGAGTGCGGCTCGGAATGCGGCGCGATAAGCCTCGTTGAGCGGACGCGACGCGCCCGGCCTTGCCTCGCGATTTCACTTTTATTAGATGTACGAATATCCTGCGGAGCGCGCGCGCGAGATCTATTGGCCGGAAAATTTTCGCGGTTGGATTTTGAGGAGGGGTGGAGCGGTTGTTGGGCTTTTTATTGCGCGGTAATGGTTTATGTGATTTTTCGAGACTGTTATATACATAGCTCTGACAGGCTACTTAGATCTATACATGGATCATCAATAATAAATATGAAAATTAGTTTTATATAATTAACGGATATGAATATCTGTTTTTGTCAGTTGACTAATTTGAATCCATAATTCATGATATAAATATGTAGTATTAACCATATTTGAGGTAGGTATAACGGGGAATCCCCCAGGAGTTACCGAGCGGTTCTCTTGAATTGTTCTCTGTATGTAATTAAAAATACATGAACAAAGTTTAATGCAAAAAATGTACTTTTAAAAAATTTGAAACTTTACTTAAACAATTAAAGAATCACGTTAAAAATATGTCACATTTAAAAAAAATTTATTATTTAATTTAAAAGCTCGCAAGCACACTCGTATCCGGTTCACGGTGCCAGGAGCGCAGTTATGTTTAATGCGGTCGATGGTACAATCCCGGATCGGCCGACTTGCGGCAAAATCGTTGGAACAGGCCCCGGGGCGTCCTCGGCTCGCGAGCACCGATGTGTCGCGCCGGAGGAGGCAGCGCACGGCCGGAATCCGTTTGCCGCGGCTGCAACGGTTCTCGCGAATATCAACAAACTCCCGGCCGCCGCCGCGAGTAGTAACAGACGAACCGAGTCAGCCGACTATATCTTAGACACATTTTTTTATTTATAAATGAGTCTGTGCTACATAAAATTATGTCGCTTTAAAGTGAAGCTGACAGTAAAAATTACGTGAAAAAAACGTAATGGTATCATCAAGTAGTAACAGACGAACCCAGTCAGCCATATTCCTAGGCACATATTTTATTTATATAAATAAATCTGTGCTACATAAGCTATCACGTCGTTTCAAACTGAAGCTGTCAGTAAAAATTACGTGAAAAAACGTAATAGTAACAGCAAGTAGTAACAGACGAGCCCGGTCAGCCATCTCCCTAGGCTCATATTTTATTTATATAAATAAATCTGTGCTACATAAGCTATCATGTCATTTCAACATGATGCTGTCAGTAAAAATTACGTGAAAAAAACGTAATAGATGTAACTTAATATGGGTCGTAAAAAATGTAAAAAAACGTCATATAACATGGGACGATTTATAATATTGGAAAGTTTTACGGAGAAATCATGGTATATTACGTTAAAAACTACTTTTAATTTACAAACTCTTGCAAAAAATTGTCCGAGTGTGGAAGCACGCCACACGCACGATAAAGCAAATCTCTGAAAATTTCTTGCAGATTTCCGAGAACATCTAATTAACATGCGAAAAATCCCGTAAATGTTGAAAGTCATCGTCGTCAATTTTTTTCTATTCTTTCGCCGCAATTCTGATTTGCACTCGAAGAAAAATTAGCTTCATTTCGGAAAAATGTCTCCCCGTCTCCATAAAGCTCCCCGCCGTCTAAAATTAAACGTACAATAAAAAAAATGCTCTTTACAACTGAAAATGCAATGACAAAGCGTGGAGGTTTTGTCGTTTGCGCGCGGAAGGGAGACGCGTGACTCTGCTATTTTCCGTTCGGTCGATCGATCTAATAAGCCGGGTAAATGAAGAGCGGCGACGCCGGCGTACCCGCAGCCAGACAATTACGCCGGGCGATCGTCGCCGATGTTTTATGTCGCCGCGCGTCAACACTGCCGGCGGGGCCCGCTCGTACGACTTCCCGGAACGCGGTTTCCCCCGGACGACGTTTCGCTCGACGACACGTCGATTTCAACCAGCGGACTGAAGTTTAAAGCGACGCGTGTATAGATATAGCCTGAATTTTACGACGTTTCGGAGCTTGCGGAGTAAGAGGAATTTTTTACAACGATGTGTTAATTTTAAAAAAGTGTTTAACAAAAGGAGAATTAGGCATGTTGCTGATAGAAAAAAGATTTTAGCGGGCAGTTATAAAAACTTCATCGACAGTGAAAGCACACTTAAAGGAATAAACTTATAGTTTTAAAAAATTTATGTAGCAATTTATCGGTTTCCTCTTCCATACAGAGAAAATCGCATTGGAACTTTTTCCCTGCACCTATAAGAAAATTAATTATTTCTTTTAATTAAACGTCTTTTCGTACACTAAATGATTATTAAGTCAGTCCCATATAGGTTTCCGGTAACTCGATGCCTGCCCACTACCCGTAGCATCGTCCGACTTGGATTTCTCGCCGTTTTTATTTAGCTGCCCGTTTCAGCGAAGATGAAACCGCTAATGAGAAACGTATGTGCAACAATAAATTGAATTTGTTTGAAAATTACATTCCGCGCGGCAGTTGGTAATTACTATTATCGCGAGGCAGCATCTCCCCGATGCCACGTGCACACCCGCGAAAGCTCCGAGACGAGCGTTTGATTAAAGATTTAATTGCATTCAAAAGTTTATAGTTGAGCCATAAATTGCGACATGTTGTTCGTGCGCGTATAGGCGAAAAACGCAGGCATCGGAACCAGTTTACCTTTGAAGTCCTACAATGAGATGATTTATAAAACTGGAGTGTTAATCGGAAACGCGGATATGGCTTCGACTTCCTTTTTGCTCGTTTGTGTATACGTACGGTTCAATCGGCTTTGTACCGATTCAAAGAGTATAAATTTTATATTTTATAACGACGTCCGTCTAAGCGCAGCTTTTCTTCAACTAGATATACTTATATTCTATAAAGTAATTTATCCTCGTGATCTTTAAATTTAAAATTTTTGTTTTAAATCGTTAATTAATTTTATACGTAATTTAAATCTAACGTTTCAAAAAATTGAATATTAAACATATGCTGCAGTGCTATAAATTTACAAAATTAAAATTTCAATTGCTACCTACAAATATCAATATAACTGCGTTACATATAAATAAATCCATTATCCGGAAATCGACCAACCAAAACCGCAAACTCGCAAAGGTGCACACCTCCTCTACCGACAAACGCGCGCCCGTCGAACCGAGCTACCAGAAGCCGCGTCCTTTAATTAATCGAGCTCGAAGAAGCAGCGGGGAACGGCGATTCCCTCGATTTCCGCGGGTGAATTTCCTCCCGGCGCGCGGAAGGTCGCGCGCGCGCGTCGCCTCTCATTTCCACGCGCCGCGCTCGCGCCTGAGAAAAAAAAAATGCGCGCTCCTCCCGTACCGACTGTTTGCGCGCCGTTAGGTATGCGAGGCCCCAGCGTCCCGCGCGCTTCTTCCCCGATCCCCGCGAACTTACGAGCGCGCCGAACGATGCTGAATGAAGAGGAGCCTGCGGCCCGTTTCGAGGAGGCGTTCCTTCGCGTTATATTGCACTTCCTGTTGCTGTCGTTTGTCTGCTATTTTTTTTGGTAGGGTTCTTTTGGTGTGCGATGAATTTTATAGCGGTTGGATAGGTTTGTAGTTTTGTGGTAGATTTAAGGTTTTCATCGCGATGTAACGTTTTGGAATACTATTCATTTGAGAATGAGGGTAGATGCTTTTTATGTCGATTTTTCTTTCGTGGACACTTCTTGTCCATTTATGTAAAGAAAAAGTGTGCAAAAATATTCGCAGAAATTGGAAGAACTCTCTGCAGGTTTTTGATCTGAATTGTTTCTTTATATCTGTAATTATTTACGATTAAGTGCCTTTTTTAAATTATTGCTTTATAGCTTAGTTATATGATAATTGGACATTAAAATGTACTTCAAATTTTACTAAAAATGATGGATAATAAAAAGTGAAGCTATAAATTGTACACGTATCTTCTTTATAAAAGAAACGAATGAAGTTATAAGTACACACATTTCTATACTTTATGTGCTCTAATCACTTTCGAATGCCGTATAACCATATCAGTAAAATTTACACGCGACGCGTAATTTTACGACCAGATAAAGAATCTCCATGGAAAGAGTCACACATATTCTAATGAAAATGTTTCCTTTCTAATGTCCTTATGGAGCAAGTTTATCCCACCTCGTAAGACATCTCTTATAAGTCGATAGTTTCACATCTTTTCACTTTATTCTAGTTTTCTGGCTGAATGGCTTTTGGAGAATTTCTAAAGTACTTTCTTATAAATTATAGATTGAAGAAAATGAAACATATTTAAACAATTATACCTCTTCGAATTTTTAATTTTAATTAGTACACATTATACGAATATTTTATTCCTCCTTCATCAATGTTACGCAGGTCGTAACACCTGTATTCAAATTTTAAATTTAAACGACACATTATTCGTAATCAGTAAATCGACTTATTTTAAGAAATCCTTAAATAGAAACTTAATCTATCGATAGAAAGCTGTCCTTAAATAGAAAGAGTTAAATTATTCAACGAATTTACAGAGTCGACGGTGAGGAGGTGCGACTGATGCTCTGGGACACCGCCGGCCAGGAGGAGTTCGACGCTATCACCGCGGCGTACTATCGCGGCGCGCACGCCTGCGTGCTGGCTTTCTCGGCGACCGACAGAGACTCGTTCGAAGCCATACCCTCCTGGAAGTTAAAGGTACGCCCCTTCTTCATTTTTCCTTAAAAAGTAAAAATGTATAATGTTTTGATGAGAATTTAACATTTCAATTGGCTTAATCAATGTTTTTAAAAGATTCAATCTACAAAAAAATCTTAAACTCCAAAGACAAACACCAAAGTCCGAAACCACCCAAAACCGCAACACCCCATCATCTCCACCAGAGCCCCTTAATCAAACGGAGTCGCCCGGTAAAAAACGGCGAAGCGAATCGTCCCGCGGAGAAATCGAAAGGCGCGTCGCGCGCTCGCCGCCTCTTCCTGCGCGGGGCCCCCTATCGCGCGGCGATGCGCCCGCTTTCGAGGTCGCCGCCCGCGACATTGTCTCGGTACCCCACTCCACTTTTTCTTTTTCACTCGCTGCCGCCGAGGCGAGTCCACGTACACGCCGCTCCGGAATCTGCGGTCTGGCCGCTGACGCGTGACCGAAGCGCGCGAGCCGCTTAGCGCGAATCGCGGCGATTCATTGCGCTGGATTTTGGCGAAACCGATGACAATGGGGAAAATTGTGCGTCATGGTTTATTTTGGAAGGGTTGGGTTATTGTCCTCTCGAGGATTGAAGTGTAATTGTGGTATTAGTGACTAAACAGACTCTAATTAGAGGAAGAAGAGATATGTTTTGGAAGAAGAAGAACTGCATTTCTTCCTGTGAAGATATTTTGCTGTATTTGATAACAAAACTTTGCTTTTCATATGAATGCTGAAATGAGGATTGCACCTGTTGAGGATACAAATTATTTTTTCATTAAAGAAATTGCCGTTGCGTCTTGGACTATCGGTATATATTTGTTTTTCTTAAGTAGTTACAAATTTAAGTAGTTTCAGACGAATGCGGTAAGACAAATACGATCGAGTTTACAACCTGCGTTTTTTATCTTATACATTGATTACAGGGCATTCTAGTAAAATTTTAACTCTTTTTTTACTACCCTGAATGTATTAAACAATAGAGTGATTTGGGAACTCTAAAAAGTTTTCATTTATTCGCAGTGCATTCATTAGCACACTCTGAGGATAATTATACTTTGTTACATACAATAATTAGATCTTAAAAATGTATGTATGTGCACTCTTTAATGATGATAAACTACCGACAATGTACCACGTGAAACCATCAATCACACCATCAATTTTTAATTACTTTATTCCGATTGGAGAAAAAAAATGTGCTCAACCAGTCGTATAGTATAAATTAAAAACATTTCCTTATACAAACCAAAACTACGCTGCCTATTTGGTGATTATTAGTACTTTTTGCGGTACACTTCCAGAGCAATTTACATATTATACATACGTTTCACCTAAATACCATTTCGTCTTCTAAATAAGGCTTGCATCAGTCATCATTTTTGCAAGTATAATTTCCTTATTTCCTCGAACGAGATCTTCCGGGGGGTTTTATAAAGCAGCTCCTTCCGAACTATAGTTTTAGTTTCGTCGCAAAACCTCCAGCGAACATTTTTATCCTCGCATTAGAATACACGAATTTACAAACGTACGTTTATTTCAACTTAATTTTAGAAAAGATACCCAGTTTAGCAGGTGGAATCAGTTCTACATTTACGAAATTCGTTAAATTTTCTAGGCAAGATGAATTTCAAGTGGACAATTGTTTTTATCTTGGCGTTTCTGATCGCACTAGCCAGTGGCGCTCAGCCGAGGTTCGTTAATCATTCCGTTTTGAAGGGCCAACCCCGTTGTCCCGATGGTCATCGATTCCAGCAGGGAAAGTGCAGAAGAATCCATTAGTGTCCATTTGTTATTTACGTCAATGTCTTTTAGTTTGTAAAAGTGAATTTCCAATGTTGTTTTTCCACGTTATTTTTTTCATAATAAATCTTTTTCATAACAAATAAAGTCTTTTAAAGAAAACTGATAAAAGTTTTTCTCTTAAATTACACTTATAAACATTATTTGAAGTAATAGAAAACGGGTCATACCTGAAAAAATGAGTGTATACTTGACTTATATTTAAAGCAAGAAAAACCCTATTGTTTTTCATGGGAAATTTCTTTCGAAAACACAAAAAAAATAAATTTCTTTCACTCAGGTGATCGTCAGAGAATTAATTCATAGAAAATTAATTGTTTGTGAAAAGTTACTTAGATACGTGTATGTGTACTTAAACTTGCGACTATAAATTGTAAGAAGGAAATACGTGCTTCAAATGGGATCTTCTTTTTTGTCAACTGAATACGGCGTTCTCATTGCGAACTGCACTTAATTAATAATTTACATTTATATGAACCAATTCGCGATTTAGTTCTCAAGGTGTTAAAATTTCTTGCCAAGGAACTTGTTACTTATAATTACTAAGCACGCTTTGTATAAATTGATTTTCTAATTTGGTTCGTCTGTTATTTGTCAATATTTAACAATAATTAATTTCGATATAACAGTTCTCATTTAATTAACCGAACCATGACTGAAAATACACATCTAATTAATTTAAGACTTATGCCAATTGCATTTACATTAAACGTGACAAGTGCATTTGAAAACTAGTAATTTAATATCCAATTTTTTTTCATCACACGTGGTTCAGTCTTGAATATCAATTGCAAGTCTATAATTGTTGCAATAGCAACTATACATATAATAACACCGGGAATACCCGGAAAGTCATTAATAATCAGAATGTTATAGCTTGTTAAGTATAGTGTATACCTTCCTTATAAATAAGCAAATTTCTTAAACAAGCTCAGTTCTCTACAGGAGTCTCAACTGTGCGGGCGTTAACAAGTTTTCTGAAGAACCTGTTGTTTCTATTTAGAAATTGATTTTTACTTAAGACAAGGTTTGTGCGTTGTTTGCTGATAAAAATCTTTTAATTCAAACATATTTCTGTGGCTTCTCGATATCAGGAAGTAACACTATTTTTATGTAAATTGAAATTTTAAATTTTGAATAATCTCTTCTCAACATAGTGATTCTTCATAATATCGTAGTCTCCCATCAATTTAATTTAAACTAAATTAAAAAACTGTAAATTTCAAAGCATGAAATACGTAGTTACACCAGTATACCTGGAAGGCATAGTTTTATTCAATTTTGAAATATTTATAAAAGTGTACGTATTAGTTTTCATCACAAAATAATTGTAATTATTTAGAATGCAGTTCAACTGGATACTACTTCTGGCCATTGGACTTTTGCTCATTATGTCCACCGTAGCAATACCTACGCAGACTGTGAGAACTCAAGATATTATAAAATCAAATCCACGGTGTCCGACTGGATTCCGCCTTGAGGGAAATACATGTCGTAAAGTTTACTCAGGTTAAAATAAAAAAAAAAACTCATGACAGAATTTTTTGTTGTTACTTTTATTTCCCTTCGATGTCCTAAGCATCATCAATTCCTTTATAACTGGCAGTTGTAATTTAAAGGCGAAATTATTTAAATTTATATTACGATGACATACATAGTGTGAAACTGATGAAATGGAGATATGTTCGGAGAAAATAAAAAAAAATTCAATTAGAAATAAATTCATCGTGAAAAGAAATGAAAGAAACGAAAAAGCGGATGTCTTACCGTTCCTGTCTGAATCTACTTAACGTTTATACTTCACTTTTTTCATACAATGACTGGCGTATCTAACGCTGTATCTAAAACTTTTATCCGTCGTCACTTGCTAATAGCAATTAATCGCCTACCAATAAACCACTATATTACCACCCAAAAACGAAAAATCGCTCGTCTTACCAATCCCGCCTGAATCTACTTAAAGATTATACTTCACTTTTTTCTTACAATGACTGGCGTATCTTACGCTGTATCTAGAACCTTCATCCATCGTCACCTGCTAATAGCAATTAATCGCCTACCAAAAAACCACTATTACTATCCAAAAGCGAAAAATTTCTTATCGCATTTGAGAACTCGTCACCCGACATCTGCGAATGAAACGTCTCACCTCGATTCAACCGCGAGAAATTCGAAAATCACGCAAACGGCCTACTCGTCGCTCCTCGTGCGAAAACAGAAGTATCGCTCCAAATCGAGCCGGGAGCGCGTAAACGAGCGCGCGACGGGGTGAAGCTGCGCCGACGGATCCGGTTAGCCCGCGACACGGAGGCGTGTCGCGGGGAATTGCCTCGCGGACACCCGACGACGTCGTCCTCTCCGGGGTGATTAATGTCCGCCTCGACGGCGAATGTATATGTATACATGTATAGATGCTCAACGAGAGCAGCGCGTATTAGCCGGAGCGCGGAATTATTACGACGCGCCGGCTGCCGCGCGAGTTATGTTTTCGACGTAACTGTAAAGGCATTACCGTAATGGAATTTAACGCGCCGAGAGTGACCGAACCATTTACTTTTATTTTCGCCGCGGGGGGAGGGTTTATTCGCTTCATTTTTATCACTTTTGTTTCGAGTGTCCGTGGCAAAACGAGTGATTTAGTGGCGATTCCTGGAGGGGATTGATTTGAAACTTGAATAAAAAATACCAAAAATTTCGGAGAAATTGCAATTTTTATTGAAAAAATGATTATAATTATGTGAAAACTGTATTTTTATCCAAGGTTTATAATAATTTTTCTGAAGCTGCAAATTATATTTTTTCAGTCAGCGTATAAGGATTTTTTTTTTGTAAGAAAAGGAGAATTAAGGAATAGGAAAATATTTTTGGCGATATTCATTATGTGTACAAAGTTTATCATTTATTTTAACGAATTATAATCAGACTTTTAATAAAAATTTATTGTTATTACAGGTTGAAAACGAGTGCGGCGAGATCCCGACGGTTTTGGTGCAGAACAAAATGGACTTGGTCGATCAATGCGTCATTGATCCGTGAGTATGAAATATTTTTCTCCGCGACCCTGGCGAAATTGAAAGGGCGAGTCACAATTATTTCGAGCAGTACCACGACCTACACTCGTTTTAAAGCTCGACCTATCCAATCACATTATTATAATTTGCTTAAAATAAAAACAAAATGCAAATTAAGTATACAACGTACAAATGAAAAACAAAATTCCTTCTAAAAGCAAGGAGAAACAGAATAAAAGCGAACAGTAGCAAAGTACCTTTCCGGTGGCGGCAACTTGCAAAATTGGCGTCTCCGTGCGCAATGAAAAATGATGCGAATGAATAATAACGAGGGTCGTAAGACACGTTTTACCACATTCTTGCCGTTACTACCGGTCTCGCTGTTTATTTGCTCGCGAGCATTTTATCTCGTAAAGATTGATCGAGCATTTCTCAATTTCCTCGTCGGCCGATTAGAGCTCCTGAAATTCTCGAGATTTTATAGCCACGCGCGCCATTCCACCAGCTTACAAAGTACTGCATATCTATAAATACATCTTCAATTAGGTACGGAAATATCATCGAAAGTCGTATTAACCGCGAGACGAAAAATCCGCGGAAATGATTTTTTTCGCCAAAAGAAAATGTGTTTCTCATGCTCTGGTGATGATTGCAGGGACGAGGCGGAGAGGCTGGGCCGCGCGCTGGGCTGCAAGCTCCTGCGGACCTCCGTGAAGGAGGACGTCGGCGTCATGAACGTCTTCCGCCACCTGGCCGCGCGCTGCATATACGAGATGCGCCGCTACGAGGAGGAGGACGACTTTAGGCTCTACTCGTCTGGGCCCCGATCGCCCTCCGTCATCAGTGAGTGCATAGTCACTTTTTAATTTTAATTACGTAAGAGAACAATTGGGGGGTGCGCCGACGATGGTTTTCGGTCGCAAAGTAACGATCGATCGAAAAATCGTCGATTTTTTTTTTAAGAGAATCGCGCGATCGCTTGAAAATCGTGTAAATATGTAAATCAATTTGATATTAATTAAAAATTTATTACAGATTCGATCATCTATTTAATCCTGCGGAAAATATAGCTTGAAATTTGCAAAATTGTTTTGTTTATATTTTAAATTGTATTTTAAAATTTAATTTATGTATTTTAAAACTCTAGTATTTTAAAAAGGTAATTCTAAAAGCTTTTTAAAGTGCAGTTACCTTTTGTTCGGCGGAGTCGTTAATTCGTAACAGTAACAATGTTTCTTCAGGAATAACTATATATTTTTTTTCTCGCGCAAAATTCCTAGCAGATTTGTCCGGTATTTTTCCGCCGACATAAACGACTCGTCGTCGTGCACAGTAACAGCAGAAGTGACCACAGTTTACGGCTCGTAATCCGTATAATTGGACGCGGTTCGATACGCTAAGGCGCCAGGCTGCGTATACGAACCTTTCTTCAAATCTGATAAACCTCGGCAAAATTTACCGCTTAGCACTCGTGATTTATCATCAGAATTACAGTCTTGGCCATACGTCCAAATTATTTTGCATAATTCCTGCAAATACCACCTAATTCTTAAAAAGATCCTCGAGAATTTCTGAATTAATTTTTAAGTGGAGAAAAAAATCAAGTCGCTACTGTTACGTCCTCATGCATATTTCAAATCGCGAGGTGATTTTCGATATTCGCGGAGGAAAAGAGAACGAAGTGGCCGAGCAAACTTTTTTGCCGAAACATAGATTGACCGCAGTAGGAACTTCATGGTGTGTAAGGGCGGCAGGGGTCGACAGTCGACACGCGATGGTTCCGATGGCCGGGGTTTTGCGCGCAAAGTGGATGCGTCACGGACGAATTGGTCACTCGTCGATCAGAGAGAAAAAAGACGTTGCTGGTCAAATGCTAAACAACAATAAAGTAGAATGGCTCGTTTAAATTTTTTACTACTACAATATTTGCTTTTTAACATTTCTTTATAAATAGGTCATAAATGTTATTTAACTTTGATTTATCGACTGTGCCACTTATTTTGAGGCTCATTTTTAAATATAATATTTTGATATTATTCTGAAATTTTAAGTTAATTAAGTACACTTTTTGTGTGGGATCAGTTATTTTTGCTTGAGCAAATCTAATCTGCATTTCCAACGCCATAATTTAAGGTGTTTATGAACTAAGAATGTGAAATATACGGGCAAGAACCTGTTAAAAACACATAACTGGAAAATCGATATGTAAAACCTTCTGGGTTAAAATCCCTTGAGGGTTGTACTAAAGCAATAGCAATATTTTTTCTTTGTGTACACCTTCATCTTATCTCGTTCTACTTCAGAAAAATATTGCTCTAAAGAATAGGGAAGATTACAACACGCAAAAGTTACATTGCTTCCAACGAACAACCTTCGTTTTGACTTATTTAACCGAAAAATTTCATTTACGGGATAATTTTCAACTAAAATTACAATTTTAAATGAGATGATAAAGTAATTAATAACATAATAGCTTAATCTCAGTTTTTATCATGTATTTATCTCAAAATCTAATTTTCCTTTACATTGTTCGATGTACAAGGAACAAAAACTGTGATGACTCCAGTTTTTTACTTCACTCCTTTAAATAATTTAACTTCTGATTAAAATTTAAATTAAATACGACAGAAATCACTTAAAAAATAATCAAATTTTCAAATAAATTAATGAATTCGATGAAATTGAAATTTTGTCACTTTTAATTGACTTTTATGGTTTACAATATAGATTAATTCAAATGAATTTTAATAATAGTTTAATAAATTCTAATTTTTTTTAATAATCGCGCGTTAAGTAAAAAAAGTGTTCACCACTTATCAACCCGACAAGCGATAGGTACTAATTCTCTACTCGAAAATTCCCTTCTCCCGTACAAAATCACTTAATTTTTCCGCGTCGCCGCCAATTCGTCAAGTCGCTACACCCACCGCAAGCCACTCGAAACACCCCTCTCTTAGACTGTACACCCATTCGCCGGTATATCCTTAAAGGATGCCAGCTCCTCGTCGGTCGGTCACGCGAGCCTCGAGTTAGAAGACGCGCGCCTCGCGCCACCCCCGCGCTCTATCAGATCGCTCGAATTTCCAGAGAGCCGCCCCGCGAAAATCTGGGCCATCGCGATTGCGCTTATCGCGCCGCGCGGATACCGGCCACCGGCTACTTCCACCCCGGGCGGGCCTCCTCCTTCAAGAATCGGCATTGCGTTTTTATCGCGGAGTGTCGCTCCGCTCGCTCGATACTTAGTTATTATTTGTGGCTTCGTCACTTTTCCGGGGAACGGCGGCGGTGCTTTTCCGAGCGACGGGAAAGTTAGTTTTGCCTATTGATTGGGCGGGAGTGTTAATTGCGTTAGGTGGAACGCGTGAGTAATCGTTTATCGCGAAACGATTCTGACCGGGCTATATGCGCTTTTTTTTTTGTTTTTCTGGAGAATGTCGATACGCGCTTTTCAGACGAAGAAAAGTTGCTGTATCGATTGGACGTTTAGTCATTAAATTTTAAGCAATGATTTACACTCGCATTTTCTTATCATTACCGGTATTGTATAGTGATTTATAGTTGTGAATATCATTTTGATAATCAAATTCGTATGGTCCCTCTTTTATATATCCGCTTTCTCGTTTTATGTCAATAATCCTCAAGGTTTCAAGAAATGAATTGATTTTCCTTGGGTACGCATCCGCCGGAGGGTAAAAAATTGGGTCAAGTAGAAGTTTCTGGGACACTTCTTTCTTCTTGATAAGTCGAGTATCCGCACGCATCGAGTGAAATTGCTATTAGGTAGCCTACCTTTGTCGTATTCAACATTAAAGCATACCTTCGCCTGGTGATAGATACTTTTATTTAAACTTATTGAAAATAATAGGTCTCATTGTCACTAGATTATAATATATCGTAATTAGAAAGAACACCGTATAAAATCCATTTCCTTACATTTAGTGTAAAGCAATGTAATACACACTAAAAGAAAAGAAAAACTTTTTCTATTAGTCAAATGCATAATTATGTTAAAAAATTTAATACATATAGTCGAGATCTTCTAGATCCTTTTTTACATTGCCGTTAATTATAGGTTTCCTTTTTGAACTTGCTAATCATGCTACTGGTTATATCTACCATTTTTTACAATTTTATTTTAGACAAGATTTTTGAAATTAAATTTTAAGATAAACATTCACTTCTACAAGTACAAAAGGTTCCTTACAAATAAAAACAATAATACAGTAGTCGATAAAAAACAAAAAAAAATATAAATTATAAATTATTTTTCTAGAAACTAACATCTAATTAAATCCAAAGCTACGTAACGTACAAAGCGAACTAAATGACAAAAAATTACTGTTTCAGGTGCCTTCAGTCCGAACATCTCGACAAACAATCGGAACTCGAGCAACGGGACGATCGTCCTGCGCGCGACGGGCAAGATGCGCCACAAGAAGCGAAACTTCGTGAAGAACGCCTGCCGGCTGCTGTAGCCTTGACGTCGCAATGCATCCTCCGTCCACCTCCTTTTTACCCAAAGTCGCGCCGACGATGGTTTTCAGTCGCAAAGTGCATTGGTCGATCGAGAAATCGTCTATTTTTTTTAAAGAGAATTGCGCGAACGCTCGAAAATCGTGTAAATATGTATATAGCTACCTCGTCGTAGGACTAACAAGAGATCACTTGATTTTTTTTTTAAGCGAGAGCCAATTTTTTTTCTTTCATTATACTTTTTTTTTTATACCAATGTCGGTGTGTATAGGTGCTTTTCTTTGTTTATACAAAATAACCGTATTGTTAATATATCGATCGGCGCGGAGGTCGATTTTTTAATAGACGTTTAAGAAGGCGAGAGCTCCGCGCGGGCGGAGTCGTTAACCAAATACGTTTTTAGCGAACGAAAGCCATGTTTTTTTCAAGCGATTCGGTATTTTTTTACGGGAGTGTTTTTTACATTCGAAATTTCATTCTGACCGAGACTAATGCTGCTTCGATCGATTGTTTATTTCACTTTTTTTTACAAATTATTTTGAGTTACTTTGGAAGCGAACGAGTTGCACAATGTCGGAGAAGAATTGTAACGACGTTGACTAGTAAGACAATTTACGATTTGTAATACATTTAAACAGTGAAAAATGTATAATCTGATTATTTATATTATGTTAGATTAACGGCGATCCATTCGGGTACATGACACAATATTTATTTTTTTAATTTTACTGTATTATATTTAATAAAACGTAAGCATCACATATGTCCGTACTTTTTTTTGTAACATATAACTTAACAAATGCTTATCACTTATCCTCTCATTGGAAAACAAAAAAAAATAAATAAATAAATTGGTAGTGCTTATGACATTTTTCAATAATCTGATACTGTAAGACAATCAATTTCTGGAATCAATTTCTGGTAAAAATAGTGTTTATAATCTATGATTCTTCAAAGCTTGTAGTTACATATGATAGCAATAAATTTCTTTTATAACAAATGTAATAAATAAAAGCAAGTGAATCAAAATCAATTAAATTAAAGATTATAAATTAAAAATTAAATTAGATTTGGATCAATAAAAATAAATATACTAGTTTGGTTTTTAAAATAATTTTATTGAACATCTTACTTAATTTTTACATTTGCTTTTTATACAAAATTAGAGTCAAATGTATGATTGAAATTAAAGTCATTTTGTTTTTCGTTCTAAATTTAAATTTTATTGTTTTAAGCGAATTCTAATATCATTCAATTGTTTAATTTATGACACCGATTATAATGAAATTTTATTCGTATATCCAGAAACAAAGCAATTATATTTCACATTCTAAGGATAATTTCAAACCACTAATTTGCTGAACAAAATTTCTTTTATATATATTATGCTTCTAACGAAACAAAAATATTTTTAACGTGAATTGCATCTTAAAGCTAATAACGATTCCATATTTGTTATTTTATTTGAAAAATTATTGATTTTTAAACTTGTACAGGTTTTAAATATTGCTGAAAAATTGATGGATTGAGATGGATTTTGTTAAATGTTATAAAATAATAGAAAGGAATAACTTGATTTTTCATTAAAATTTTGTAGGAATATTTTATGTAATTTTATTTAATAATAGAGATAATTTATTAATCTTATTTTTAATATTATTTTATATTTACTTTAAAAAAATCAGTATTCAAAATTGTTTACAGTTTACTATATGTTTACGATTAAAATCTTTTTTCTATTTTGTTTTGATCTCTAATTTATTAAATTTACAAAATTTCATTCAGCTGACCAGCAGCTACTAAAGTAATTATTATTAGAAATTAAAAATATTTTAAGCATTGCAAATAAAAAGATTAAATTGGATAATCCATCAATCATTGAGCATTTAAAATTCGGCATAAAATTTGGCGTAAGTTTTGAAGTATCAAAAAATAAGCTACCTTTATTCTAATTTATTATGTTTACATGAGGATGAACACAATGAGGACATATTTTCATTTTTTAAACAAGAATCATTCTCTTGTTAAAATCTAATTTTGCCCAACATTAAATATTATGGTTCTATAATATACAGTCACAGGTTTGAAAAAATTCGTTAAGAAAGTAACTTTTATTGGAATAAATATTTTAATAAACTAATCCTAATCTTTATTTTTCAAATAAAACATTTTAATGTTAGTAACATATTGCAGAGGAATGCATTTTTTTTTTTCATAATTCTGGTCATTTTGCCAATAGAGTCATGTATTTATCAGCACTTAAGATTATTGATCTATAGAAATATTTAATTGTAGAAAGGTGTTCATGATTCATAATTTAGTCGTTATATCCATTAAAAAATATGTTAACTATTTTACTTATGTAGTAAAATATCAATAATTTCCAGAAAAGATGGCAATTAATTTATATTTGGAATCATTATATATATGAGGAAGTGCTGCTTTTAAAAGCTGAACAAAAGAACTGCCAGCATTCAACCTCTCTTTAAAACGTTTTGTTCAAGCATTATCGTTCATCACTGCACCTTAGAACAATGTTTTTCATAGCACTGTTGCTAAAACCTGAACGTAATATGTACTCATTTTTTTACTTATGTATATTCATAAAAAATGCATAAGAGTTTAAGTCTTTTTCTCAAGCTAGTACCTCTACTGCAATGTAATGGTATGAACTTTGTCGATATAATCTAACAATCCTTGCAATCTTTTCTTAATTCTTTTCTGATCGTCGAGAGTGCAGCCTAATATAGCAGTTTCAAATGTTTTATCAGAATGCCCAACACCTTGTGATGAACAGGCATTCATGAAGGAAGCACATCGTTGTCTTGTGCCGCTAGGATCATTTTTAAGACCAATAACTAAACCGTCTATAAGTCCATTAACCTGTAAATTCAAAATCATGTTGTAATAAGCATAAAAATGATATTGTACAAAAAAAGTTTTATAAGAATTTTGTACACTACCTGATGTAAAGCATCTTGTTGAATATGGTCACGCTGAACTTTTACAAGTACATCTACAGTTAAACATCTCATTGACAATCTCTCGGCATATCTTAATATATCGTCTCTGTCAGCTGCAAAGTAGACAATTAAATTAACATTGTAAGAATAAACAAATAAACATCAATTTAAATTATTCAGATTTAATTATCCAGAAAAACAATATTCTCATATTTTCTTAGTTAAAGATAATTGTTATTATCATTACAAAATTACTTTGGTAATTATTTTCTTTTCAATGTTATCTATTAAAACAACATAAAAAAATACTATAAAAAATGTTCAAACTCTTTAAATGAATCGAAAATTCAATCAAAATAATTAAATATATCACAAATTAACATTCCCCCCAAATATTTGAATTTCATGGCCACTCCAGTAACCTTAAAAAAAAAAAAAATCAATATCTTCGGCTAGAAAAAAACCATACTACCAATTTTGCTTACGCAAAATCTCTCAATACATGAACTATATTTAAAACCCTTCAGAATTTAAAAACCGTTAAATGGAACAACGACCGCGAGTTTAAAGTACTCGAGTCGCAAAGACACTCGCATGGCCCCGGCGAAGCCTCATGCATCGCAAAGTACCCTCGCCCTCTTGACCCCGGAGCTGGATGTAAGCAGTCGTCCCCGAGGACTCCCCCGGCAACGGCTCTTCTAGGAGAGGTTATATCGGTGCGCCGTGGAAGTTTCGCGAATACGCGAGAAAGAGCTCGGCCTTTACACGTAAGTATATCGTGCGTGCACGCAAGTGTGCGTGCGGCCTTTTTCTCCGGCGCGCGCGTGGGCGGCCGCGGCAAAGGTGAAAAATCAGATAACCACTGGCACATTAAGAGAGAAAAAAAAGCGACTCACGCGAGAAAACGAAAAGGAAAATAACGTAGCATTGGGGGACTTTCGAAACCGCGACGTGGTGCTAACGTTTCTAGCTGTTACTACTGTATATAGGTGTCATCCTCCCGGATGATCACTATATGCTAGATTGTTGTTGCAATGAGATATCGCGAAGTGTACG